>NDFZ01003723.1:0-34769 GCA_002192655.3 Mamestra configurata
TGCTCGCTCCACCCTGATAAGACTGGCCTTTGCTGCGCCACCCCATACAGGGATACAATACCCCATCACTGATTGACACAGAGCGTAGAAAACCATTTTAAGAGTATCGACGTCGGCCGAGTCTCTGAGCGACTTAAAGACGTGTATAAGTCTCATAGTCCTGGAGGTCACGGCATCAGCCTGCAGATTCCATCGTAACCCTGCATCTATTTGTACAAAGAAGAATTTGAAGATCTCTGCTTCAAAATTGAGTTGAGTGAGTGATTCCAACCGAATATACATACATTACATGTTAAATAAAAGCTTGTAAAATATCGTTTTCTATGCGCTAACTGTCTGCCCGCCCAAAAGGTTTGATTCTACCTGTATGAACGACTAGACTGAAGTACCTTAAGACGAGACTTCAGGTTTCAATGAACTGAAGTAATCACTTGTAATCTTCCTCATTCCAACTTGATAGCGGCGTGCTCCAGTGAGCGTTAAGTCTGACACCCTGTTTATTGTAAGAGAGTTAACGTTCAGTAGGTGTTGAAAACAAAAGACACTTCTTAGAAAAAAACAACGGGTTGCACTCCGTGTCGGCAGAAGTGAAAACTTGAACATTAACGTTGTGCATTTTTGATATTTTGGAATGGTTAGAGAATAATTTCGTACGAATTGCTTTAATTATCAGTATAAAAGTACTATCATTTATGTGGTAAAATACAATATTCATTTATTGTGCTATTGTACACAAACATGACAATTTATATTACACTAAAAATTTAACACTTCATAACTTTCCCTCCGTCTTACGAATTTTCGATCAGGTCACGTGTCCTGACGCGAGTTTAACATTTTTTACCCATCCCAAAAAGTGCACAACGTCGCTAAAGAAGTTTTCACTTCAAAAATGAAAATGGATATGGATCTGAAACAACAGAATATGTACACTCAGTAGCAGTTAATAAATACAAAATTAAAATACAAAATAGTTAATTGTGACAAATAGAAAATTACAACATTTCGTTACATTATAAATTATATTTAATTATACGTGTTTGGAGCCTCCTTTCAAGCAAACAATGCCTGTATTAGAACGCTCCGCTCTTTCACATCATTGTCGTACACTTATACTAACTAGAGTTAATATAGTGTACTGTGACCTTAAGGGTAAATATGCAATGTGAGTACATTTTTCTGTATTTAGCTTATATAAACTTATCTTAAAAAATGTGGGCTAAGTTCGTAACACGAATTTATGAACTAACTAAACAGTTACAATTTTTTTTAATCAAGAAGACTAGTAGCTTCTTTAGCTGGTTTAAGTGATTAATTCCCAATAGGTCGATTTTTATTTTAAGTTATTCTGAAATAAACCTGACGTGGGTCACATATTTTAAAAGCCAACAAGCAACCTCCACATCAGAAATGCATAGAAGATTCAATACTGAAAGAACTGTAGAAAGTCCAGGAGCGAGCCCATTTAAAAAGAAGGTCATTGCATTGAGAAAGGGCGCTCTATAAATCCTGTATGAACGTCGCCGGAACGTTGGCCCAGATTGGCCAACCTGTTAGCATCAATTCCAATATTTGTTGCCATTTCGCCAACGCCAACGTTGGCCAGTAGATACCTATATTCCTTCCCAGTTACGAAGCCAGCGTAGCTTGCTTCCTTTTCTATCTTACTTAATATTATAGTTGTGAGGTTTGTGAAGTTCAATATTTGTTACTCTTTAACGCAAAAATTGCTGAACGGATTTGGATGAAATTTAACACCATACATACCGATACCGATATAGGTACATACCGATGACGGATTAATTAACCTAGAGTTAATAAATAACACTGGTTTGTGCAAGTGGTTCTAGACTGATATATTAAATAGTATAATGGTATATTAATGGCATAATCTAGACAGTTTACTACAGCCGCAAGCTCCTTCAAAAGTGACTCACCAGCTTCCCCGACGACTGAACTTAGAAGGTCCTTTAAGTGTTGTGGAGTCAGGCCGTCGAGGCCACTGGCGGAACAACTTCGAAAGGAGCTCACGGCGGCAATCAATTACGGGGCTGAAATATTGAAAATAGGTGAATCGGGGGTATCGGTGGGGTCGGGGAAGGTGAGATCATCCGCAGGCGCCGGCTCCCAAGCTGTAATGGTTTCTGGAGAGTAAGGCGCCACCACATCACTGCTGAACAATAGCCTGACCGCTCCCCTAATATCACCTTCACTTAGTTTCGATTCCACGTGCGCGTGCTTTTCTGTGAAATGTTATTAAATGGTGGTAATTTCGGGTCTAAAATTATGGTTGAATTGTTGCAGTTTTCTTTAATTTGATTTGCTTAAGTTTATTAGTTGCCAAATCCTTTCGAACGTGTAGAATCCTGTAGGGGAAGCTGAGCAATTGCTCCCAGGCACTTTCTGAGTTCTCTTGGGCGGCAAGCCGAAAGCATCGCGCCAAATTAAGCGCAACGGACCGTCTCGCGCCCCGAGGAACTCTCTTTAAAACTTGTGTTGATTTTTTTAATTTTGACAGCGTTTTCCAAAGGGTCTGTTCGAAAGGTGGGGATGTAGCTGGGAGGGACAAAGGTACACTATGTGGTTTGTGGACCTTACCATAATGTATCCTCAGCCATCGTTCGCCTTTGAAAAAACGTGTCTGGGACCAATGAGGGCATCTCACCAGCCGAGTCGAGTCGAGGGATGTGGTAGGTTGACTGCTACAGGTTCCGGCATCGTTACAGCCGGGATTTAACATTAAAAAGGTCCCACTTACCTAATAAAGAAAACACTAAAAATACTTAATAAAAAAGAAAGTCAAAACACAGAATTTACAATTATTACCTACTACGTTGTACGTTATACTATTCACTGTACACTCCATTCGCTTTGAATCAAAATAAGCCGAAATAAAATGTACTAAAACATGACCAAAACAAGAATAATTTCCACCATACACCAAAAATAAAAAATGACGCTGTCAATATACTTGACTACTTTGGCGCAGTCGCCTTCAAGGCCCCGCGCACAAGACAGTCTTCCCAGCCAGTCTAGTAGGGCTACAGACGAAGCTCCGTAAAACTTGGTTCCTTTTCCAATAACACGTTGCTTTTTTAGAAACGAATTTAATGTCACTGAAGAGTTGCGTTGATGCCCTTTTTTTTTTTTTTTTGATATCGTGGGGAAATCCTCATGGAAATCCTCCACCCTGGGGCGGGTGGAGGGGTCTGTCAGACTCTTACTGACTAAAACCACCCCGGTGTTCCATCTCCCACCTACGCCGGGGATCGCGGGAACGTAAGCGACTTCCGCAATCCCCGGTGCGTTGATGCCCTGGATCAACCCAATAAAATATTTAATAGAAAATGTACCTCAATCGGAACGTACACGTACACCATGTTTAAATTGTACATGGCTCATTTGAGTTACTACGTAAAGGTGAGTGCTAAAAGCCAAAACTTTCTTGTTATATAACGAGTATCATAAGTTTATAACTTTGATAGATTTGAGTGTAGTTGACCCGAATTACTTCTTCCCAGGTCAAACAATAGGAAACTATGAAGGATGGTAGTTTAATGGACTGTTTGTAATAACTTTGACATTCAGAATGTAGACAGATGACTTTTACTACGTAGAATTGGTCACTGACATTCAAGGATGCAATTACCTCTACATTGAACGGTTTTCCCTGAATCTAATCCTCTTACCCGCTCCTACTTATTACTTCAAAAGACAGATCGATGTGCTTCCTATAAACCTGATTTATTCTAAGAGGAAGAGAAATTATGAGCTGCAGTAATATATTTTTTTACGATGGATTGATAGCTGAATTTTGTTACTAGATTTATTTCAGAGGAAGTTATTAGGTAAAATATCCCTCTCCAGCCACTCCCCAAAGAGGGGCCTTATCGCAATTGTGGCGTGCCCAACGCTGGGTCGCGATAGTCGCCCTCTCCATACCGCCATGATATCCTGCCGGAGCTCCGTCCGCCGCGCTGCAATTTGCCGCGGCAGCGGAGTTTTCGCCCCGGCGCGGCGAAGCGCCTCCACGCGCCACGGTTAATCATTAGTATTGGTATGGATTTTACAACTGAAGGACAAATGTCATTCTGTGGCAGACTAGTCTTTATCGAAGGACTTCCCCTAGTCGGATTGCTTCGGACATGTTAATAACCTGCCATGAGATCTCTTCGCCAATTTTGGTTAACTGGTAGAGAACGCCTAAAACATTTAGTCCGCCATTGTAATCTTGTGAAAGAAGTTAGCAATCATTTAAAAAATTGTGAAACTAATTATAACGCAGGAGAAAGTGGTCCAATATATTCTTAATTCTACAGCCCATTCCCTGAGATATCATGCTGACTTGCTGAAACTTCTTCACAAATAAAATTTTCTATTGTAGTATAAAAAAAAACATATATAACAAGGTACACACTTTAATACCTCTTAAAGATAATTTCACGGCTAGCGTAGGTTGCAAAACAACAAACAGAAAACTTTAAGATTCTGCGTAGGATTATCCAAGCTGCTAATTATATATGGCTTATGTTTAACTGATCACCTGATTTAGTAAAATATCATAGGCAAAAATAGTAAATGATCACCAGAATATAAAACCGCATTTTAATTTAAAACTATAACCAAAGTTTGTACATCTTGCTATCCTATTAAAGCAAATTACTCCAAACAAATCATAGTTGACCCAAAAATAGTAAATGATCACCAAAATTAAAACCGCAGTTTAATATGAAATTATAACCAAAGTTTATACATCTTGCTACCCTATCAAATAAGCCAAATATTTAGTATCCGGGTAACCTATTAAAAACAATCTCTTTTTTCTATTAATGCAAGTCGTTTCTGGCACTAACAGTACAGTACAGTCGTGTATAAAACAGCTAGAACTATTATTTATTTAGGCTTAATTTTTTTGGTGTTAAGTATATATTTTTGGTAAAAGAGCTTAGGGTATCGAAGTATTTTCTGGTGGTCATAATATTTATTCCCATTATATATTAGTGATAATATCTCGGCACCGTTATGTTTTGTTCAGTCTGAATTTACTCAATTCGGAAGGTTATTTTGGTAGGTAGATAATTAGCATAAACGCAAATTAATATTGCCCTGACAAAATTCTCACATCCATTATTATTTTGTCGCTATCCTATTAAACAATGAACTCAACCATTTATTTTGCCGGTATAGCTCTTAAGTTGATAAGAAACTAGTAAATGTCAAACGGCTCTGATCAGAGGTCAAGGGTTATTTTTAAACTGCTATTTTGATATGAAATGATTGAGCACAATCGAAAAAAAGCCAGTAAGTTCTTTTATTTCGCAGACAAAGCCGCGGACAGCGTCTAGTTGTAATGAAAGTATAAACGAGGGTCGCGAGTCGCGAGTAACAGATGGGCCCAAGAGACCCTTCAAAATGAACCAGGNTAAAGTACCTATAAACGAGGGTCGCGAGTCGCGAGTAACAGATGGGCCCAAGAGACCCTTCAAAATGAACCAGGTTTTTGTTTCGAATAATTCCAGTTTTATTTGTGGAAGCGAATACATCTTTTAGCGGCTATTGAAAGTAGGTACATCACATTTTTTTTGCAAACGACCAGAATATGGGTTTTTGTTTGTATTATTGTGCACTGTGGCGTAATTCAATACAATTCATCGTGAAAGAGGCTGTCACGGGTAGGTCACCGGTTTTAAATAAAATCATTATGACAAAAAACGATAATTTTGTCTAGTTAGCTGGAGTAGCAAATGCAGAAGAAACTAAAAATAANGGGGTAGCTCACCGGTTTTAAATAAAATCATTATTCATGACAAAAAACGATAATTTTGTCTAGTTAGCTGGAGTAGCAAATGCAGAAGAAACTAAAAATAAACTAGAAGAAGAAAAGTGAATAGTAGTCAACAATTTTGGTATATTTTTCCAAAACAAAACAAAACAGATCAAATTAGCACGTTGCTTCCAGGAACTCGAGTTTCGAGCTTGCTGTCACTAATAAATAAAGACGCAAAGCTTTTCGAATCCTGAGCGAATGAGTAAATGGAACTGTATTATTCAATTTCCACGGAAATAAACTAAATTTATTCAGCCAGCCTTTCCCCGAACAGGAAGGCCCGAAATAATTGCCTTTATTATTTTCATCCAAATTATGGAAACTACGTGCATATCAGTTAATATCTCCCTGTGTATGCTGTGTATACCATCTTTCTAGAAAATAATCTGTTCGTTCATCCTCTACTAAGGGTCGTTACTTCTAGTGTCTTTAATATTCAGTCAAATTCAGATGTATTCCTAAAATAAACACGGCCTATGCTTAGTTCTGTATGGTGTCGGACGTAAAAGAATAGCACCATCGCATCACTTTCCGTGGGTGTCTTAAGATGCGACTAAGGGACTCACCAGAGAATGGGCAGCAGCATTCTCTGTGCATTGCAACAGCTACACTGATCGCCACTTTGCCTGCCAAGCGTGGTAATTATGGCAACACCCCTCTTGGGGGGGAGCTATATCCAGCAGTGGATGTCTTTCAGCTGGTATGATGATGCTTAGAAAAGGCATTCGATTTGGTAGTGAGAGAACCTTTTTAATACGCAACGTAGAAAAAGTGTTAGTTAATAAATACAATGTAGCTATAATACAATGATAGGTTACACAAAACTTGTATTATGGTTATTCTTTCGTGGAAGATATTCAATGTAGGTATCACCAAGCTTATTATGCTGGGGTTGCCACAAGGGAACGTTGTAGGCCCACTTCTCTTTTACAAACTAATAAAACTGTATCAAATAATTAAAGTGGCATTTCTTTCACTCCCACTGAACGATTTCATAAATAGATAACCTAATAAGATGCACATTTATAAGTGTTTTCAGAGGTTCTGTAACCAATGAAGAAGTCGAATATAATTTGTTTTACTAGAAAACTTCTTCCTCTTAAATAACTAAGCATATTCATAAATCATAATGCATTTCAATACAAAAAGGATAAAGGATCCTCGGAAACATTTTAAGTGACAAACTTGTTCACAAAAAATATTTTTTCACGAGCAATATGTCACGCTTAATTAATCAGCGTCTCTAACTTGACCTTCTAAATGTGCCTTCATATTAGACGCTGTTTAACCGTATCGAATCGTTAGAAGTATTTTTTTATGTATTTCGTACTGTATCTACAGTTTTGGATAAATTATGGTACAATAAGAAACCAAGTTAATAAGCAATTGAAAAAAAAAATGTGTGTACCAAGCCAAACTGCTATATTATATGTATGAAATTCTACTGAACTGAACTATTTGTTTTATAAAAAAGAAGATGACCTTAACTTCAAAAAAAATAATTACTCTCCTCTGAA
The DNA here is from genome assembly GCA_002192655.3 of Mamestra configurata. NCBI lineage: Eukaryota > Metazoa > Arthropoda > Insecta > Lepidoptera > Noctuidae > Mamestra > Mamestra configurata. The sequence goes on from NDFZ01003723.1 coordinate 7,345, forward strand.
TATGTCTCTCTCTCTCCAGGGTCCAATCTATACCTTAATTCATAAAATTTGGTCGAGCGGTTTTGCAACATAACAATCAGACAGACCGAGTTACTTACACATTGATATTAATAGTATGGTTTTAATGAGCTTCAATATGAACGTTCCATTTTACAGTCAAAACGACAGGTATATAGAGTAGGTACCTATTAATAACTTGTTTGATTCTTTTAACTCTACTTGAGGATTCGGCTCATTAACTCATTAGCTACCTACACTGTGTGGGTTTCTGTCTTAATGTCTGTTTAGAATAATGTTGAGTTAATAAAAACGAAAGGCATTTGTGTTAAATTATTGCAGGGTGGGGTTTTAAAACGCGTTGGTTTATTTGCTATAATGATCTCTTATTAAGTACCTATAGCAAATTTACGCAACGAATTAATTCTGGTGAAACTCCAATCGAAACACTTTATTTTAAGTTTCTTCTTATATCAGAACTTAAGAAAAAATCTATTTGTTGATTAAGAAAATTTTATTTCCAAATTACTTAAAGATTATCCTGTGGGAATTAATTTGCTGAATGTCTGTTTTAACTCTTGTTTCCTTCTTTACAGAATCATGGAAGAGACGGATTGTATCAGCAGATTCTTCAATGAAGAGGAGAATCTAGCAACTGTCAGCCCTCGAACAATACAGATGCCTTTCTCACCCATCAAGTCATTGGATTCCTCACAAGATCTTAGCCAGGCCATAGAGTCGGAAGAACTGAGTTTGTCACAACTGACCATAGAGGAACAAGAATCCTTAGTTATACAACCTTTTTTCAACATTACTCCAAGAAAAATGCCAGTATCGCCACATTATGTTGTTGAAGAAGAGTTCTCATCGAACCCCTGGGCAATGTTAATAGCAACGATTTTCCTTACGAAAACATCAGGCAAGAGTGCCAGACCTTACATGAAGGCGTTCTTCGAGGAGTACCCAACGCCGTACCATGTTTTAAGCGACACACCAGTATGTCTAGAAAGATTTTTTGATAACCTGGGATTAAGGAAAAGAGGTCACATGATATGGAAGCTCAGTTATCAGTTTGTTTCTTCAAAATGGCGCAGAGCAAGTGACTTATGTGGTATAGGAAAATATGGTGAAGATGCCTACAGGATTTTCTGCTTGGGGCATACGGATATAGACCCTAACGATCGGTATTTAAAGTTGTATTTGAATTGGCTAAGTGTGCACACTGAGTTTTTGGAAGAAAATGGCGCAGTGGACAGTGAGTGTGTGATTGAAGATCCAGTTATGACATATTACAGAATTACTTTGAGAGACAGTAATTCGATTTCTGTGAAATGAGTAAACGTTCTCTTTTATCTGTGAAGGTTGTGAAACTACAAAATCATGTACAATCTGAAAATTACTTGATAGTATACTTAGACAGCTTTAAGTTTGAGTTTCACTTGCACGTCATAGTCAAGTGTGTTCTACTTGTCTTTGTGACAGTTTAGTGGAGTTTCAGTTTGTGAGCATTATTGAGAATTGTTGTCAGAACTTGTAAATTAATTTTCCTGACTACTGACTCTAACAGAGTCTAACCTACCTACTGTATTTGTTTATTTATTTTAAAGTATCAATCTCAAGACAGTAAACAAAGTTTTTTCACTTGTTTATAGTTATGAAAGAGACTAAACGAAAACAAAGAACTGTAATTCCTTTGTCGAAATAATTGTACGCGAAACGATAATGTTGCTGATTAGTTAACGGGAATAATTTGTTAATGAGGTAGTAAGTATTTTGATTACAGCCGTAAGTAGGTAATAGAGTAATGGAATGTATAGAATTTTGTTTGTGCAACAAAGCAATGCTGACAAAATAATGTATGTAATAGATTTTTTTTATTCAAATTTTGTACTGACAAAAGTGTGTATAGTGTGGACCTACTATAAGGGACATAGGTACATAGCTACCTTAATACTTATAGAGGTAGATACAGTATGCTACACGTTAGTGGTAACATAGCCACTACAAGGTGGCCTCTTATTCTATTAAAACTCCTTACTACACTTGGCTCAAGGTCGAAATGTTACTACTGTCGTGCGGTTGGTTATACGTGTTGGAAAATGTTCGTTAAAGTTAGGACTTGAACGAACCGAAGTCTTCTGAAAAATAGTAAATAATAATATACATATTTAGTACCTTCCTGCCGTCTGCAACAAAAACCGATTTACCACTATTACATACATACTTTGATTTTGTAAATGGGCACAAAAATATTCATAACATTAATCTCAATATTTCAGGCTAAAATACTCGTTAAACACATAGGTACCTACATTTTTTTTTTTGTGAAAACTTTAGTGTTTATCGACATGGCTTATGTATTTCTCACATAGTTTTAATTTAAAATGTACCTACATACATACTTGTGCGTATAATAATTTGTGATCATAATTCATAAGAAAAGTGAAATTAATACTAAATTTAAATTATATTTTATGTCAACACGCACCGTGCTTATTCATGATCAAGTATTAAATGGTATTTTAATTTATTTTCCACTTGTTTCATTCTGCACCCTTTAAATGATATGAAACATAACTGCGAATACATGGCAGGTAAAGTCGAGAAGTATTCCTGCCTGCATTATGTCAACCAGCCAGCCATATGAGCCAAAGCCATACTCAACCTTATGTCCCATAGCGCTTCTACTATTGTGACGGGCCGCAAAATCCATCAGTAAAAAAAAACTGAAGATTTCATAAAAATACGTCTGATCATCCGATGGTTTTGGTGTGATTGTCGTTAAATGTAATTTTATTAATGTAAAACAATCAAAAGCCTAATTATTAAGGGAAAGTAGTAAAACATTAATAACAAATCTTTATAAATTAACAAATCGGTTCATAAATGACGGAGCTATGACTCATCATAGCTAAAAACACAAGCGAATTGGAAGTCTGTTAAAAACGATTAGCCGTTTATTCGTGTTATTCAATTTAAAATCGTCTCAAATCTGCCCCTTAAGTTTCAAGCGCTTAGTTGTTTCAGACTACTTAATCATCCTCGCGCCGTTGCTACGAAAACGCCTAGTCAATACACGAACGCAAGAAAATACCGAAGGCCTACTTAACAGTCTCAATATGTCACAATCAGGGCTTGGAGAAGTTTTTGGTATTTTCAGGAGTCGGGAGGTACTACTATTTTTTGTTGTTATAGCGGCAACATAATAACATCATGGTGGTGACAGACAGACAGACGAACAATTTTTACCCTTCGGGTACGGAACTCTAAAAAGAAACAGATTCTAGATTTTGATTAAGACTCTACTAATCAGTGTTTTAACAAATACTTAATATTATTATGGTTGTTTTTTATAAATAATGCTGATAGATGTTACAAGTAGGTAATACCTAAAGGAAACATTCCGCCATAAAACCATAACAAATGATCGAAATAAATACAAAACCAGAGAAAAATAAATATATTTTATTGTAATTTAATGTGTTTATAAGTACAGCACACATTAAAAAAAAACTAAGTTTGGAGATGGCAACATACAAGCACGAGGAGTTCGGATAGAGAGAGGTTAGCTATTAGCAGCGAGAAAATAGGTTAGGTAACGAAAAGTAAATAGGTACATAGACAAAATATTTTTAAATATGTATGTTCAAAAATTGCATCAGAGATTTGACCCTTTCGAATGGTGTCATAAAAATAAACATATCTACTTAATGTTTTTTTTTTTCATTTAGGGTTTTAGAGATTCCCAGTTCACGCAAAAGACTTTTCAAACAAAATTAATACAGTTAAAACGATAGACTAAATAAAAACGAATTTAAATTACCATTTCGCATCAGAGATAATAATATATTTTTTTCCAACTTTTTTTTTAAAGTCCTTCCTCATCTTTTTCCAGACACTACTTTTCCCTCCATGCGGAGAGGCCACTTTGTAAACATCTTGTCAAAGTATAAAAAAAATTCAAAGAGACAATTCAAAGGCAACTTCGAAAAGTCCAGGTCGGACAGACAAAAAGACGAAGTAACGTAAATACCTGTACAATGAGCTCTCTGTAAATGTTAAAAGACAGCAAAGCAAATGTCAAATCATCATCATTATTTCAGCCGAAAGGCGTTCATACTGAATACATAAACCCCCACCCCATACCCTCGCAGTATCGTCACATCGACCGGTCCTGTATTCCTCGCATCCAACGGAAGTCAGTTTTCCGATGACCAGCATAATTTAGACACTTATTGCTCTTCCGGAATAAATAAAAATACTGACGAAAAAAAAGTCGGTAGTGCATTCATCTACTATACCTACCTACTTACATATTCTAAAATCGATCTTATTGTTTTATTATTTCTAAATTTAACTGTCCATGAGAATATACTTGTTATTCTGTATATTGATAAAGTACCTACAGTAGCTTCGTGAAAGCCAAACTAACAATAAATTCCATAACGGGAACCCATGGATATATTATGTAGAAAGGAAAACTCGAACAATAACAATAAAACGATCTCTATTGTAGGTACGCGTGTAACATCCATACATCCTGGAGCTGTGCTACTTCCGCCCGGAGCTACATCCAACCATAAATTAATATTTTCACTTGAACTTCTAATGCCATGATTATGTATGAACGATGAAACGTATGTATATTATAAATAAAGTCAAGTTTTTAATGTTATCAAGTAGTACTGTTATCATGTTATAATGATTGTAAATCATAACATATTATAGTGAGTCGATATTTTTTAACATTACACAACTCATAACTTAGTATACCGCAGTACACTACTCCACCTATGTACCACCTTGTACTCTGCTTAGCCCTCTGAAGGCTGGCGAAGTGGCGACATGCATAATAATAATGTATGATAATGATAACAATAGCCCTTGACTCAGCCAACCCCTCTGCCCATCTTGTGCCCAGGGAACTAACCAGTGCAAAATTTAAAATCGTAGTTGTTTGTGCATATATATAAAAAAAAGTTAAATTAATTTATNCATGCATAATAATAATGTATGATAATGATAACAATAGCCCTTGACTCAGCCAACCCCTCTGCCCATCTTGTGCCCAGGGAACTATCCAGTGCAAAATTTAAAATCGTAGTTGTTTGTGCATATATATAAAAAAAAGTTAAATTAATTTATTAAAAAACTCAGCACTAATTTTATGTTTTAATTATAATTCAGTCAATTGACCTAACTGTAATTACTTGGGTTTAGTGTTGCTGTTCCTGTGAGACTTTACCTGTATTTATTAAATAAATCAAGCATACAATACTTCATTATTTTTGCAGTACTTTAAATTCTGTAAGGAAAAGGTTCAAATCATAATATGTTTACATTTATTAATATATTTAATAGAATTTAGCTAAAACACATTGATTTTGCGATGTTTTGAACCCTCCCGCCATCTTGTTTCATAAATAAACCAATAGGGCAACTCACGTCGTACCAACCTTCAGTAGTTTACCGGAGTGATTGCTCGTCGCACGGTTGGCAGCAGTGTCGACTATTGCAAATGGTGGATTGCGTTACTTTTTCTCGTGCTCCGTGTAAAATATTTACGTAAAATAGTGTTAATTTCGTGGTGCAGTGTTTCTGACTAACACAAACATGTCGGAAACACTGCCGAGTGCTAAAAAACAAGTTCCAAGACAGCTGGTGAGTGTTTATTGTTAGATTTTTACGTATTTAGTCCCGGGTGACGCCATGGTGGCTTTATCTGGGATCACGTAAACATGAAATGGTGCATCGCTGCATCGTGTATCGATTTACGAAAGTTACGGGATGACGATAGAAATCATTTTCTGAATGTGATTTTTGTGTGTGATGATGATAGTCATTGAGGGTCATCGGACTTAGTTTTTTGTGATCACGCCGCGGCCGAGTTTAAAACGCGGCGGCCGTATGCATTCGCGCATGCGAGATGGTGTCAAAATCTATAATAGTTTCGGAGATCGCGGCATTGCGATTCAGCGGCGATGATAATAAGCGACGTGACAATAAATTGCGCGCGCCAGCGACGTCTTCGGCGCACGAAGCATTGTGGGCATCTGGTAGGGACTGAGTGTCGAAGGCGTTTCCCTCCCGCGGCTGGCGGAGAGCAGGCGGCCAGGGGCGTGCGCGCTGCGCTGCGGCCACACGTCTAGCTCGAGTCCGCTCGCCGCTCGCAGCTCGCGAGCAATCTACTTTATTACTTGACTAATCTTCCGTCGAACAATTACACGCTGGGCGAGAGTAGATCGTCTAAAACACTTGCATATTGATTTAAATAGGATACGACACGATTGTCGAGCGAGCGACTGTACGCTCTTTGTTACGCCGAGACCGCAAACAGCCCTCGCATCAAAAGTTTTATTGTTATAAGTTAGGTTCACTTATTCTTTTACTCGTATTTCATTGGCCTTGGCTGGAAAAAAATAACCAGCTTCGTAATGCGAAACGCTAAACAGTCTTGCAGATGCATTTTTTGTAGGCAATCGTAAAACGATTAAAAAAAAATCATCCATAGAACCTGTCTCACAATAGGTGTTAAAAAGTGAAAGTCACTAATCACTCCAGTGCGCCGCATTGTCAACTTTTCTAGCTGAGCAAATTTTACGATGAAGCACCCACAATAACACTCAAAATATTTATCCAAGCACTAATATTTCACGGTGTTTACTATACTAATGTAATTATGGTAATTATTAATTCAAGATTAGATTAGGAACTAATTTTGCTGTCTACGTTTTATACACTAATAGTCATTATTTTGTACTAACTTCAGTTTTGTTTGAATGGTGACTTGGTATTAGCCTCACAAACTAGCTAATACAAGTAAAATATAGCATCCCGTCCAGCTGCCAAATGATGTTATGTAACATGTTGTCACTTTTAAATTCCTGCCAACTTTAGTAATAAAGGGAATATCATCATAAAAATCAGAATTATTGCTTTACAAAGTTCTTCTCAAACATGAACACATTTCAGTTGCAACATCAATGAGACCACAATAGGTCGGCAAAAATGACACTAAATAGCGAGCAGAAAGTAAGCACTTAGGATCTTATACAACCAACCGTCTACATTAATTCATTAAATGATACAGTATTATATCAAACAATTCTTCTGTTCTCCTTAGCGTGAACGCAAACAACGCAAGCTCTATTCCGATGAGTGGGCCCTTGGCGATGATGAGGCTGAAGGAGGCCGGGGCTTCTCTCTGGCTGACAAGCTCGAGAGCCCAAGATTTGAGCACTCTGGTGCAGTGCTGGAGATGCATGGAACAGACCTGACCGTATCCTATCTACAGAAGAATGGATTTACTACTCCGCTGCTCTTCAAGGAGAAACTTGGACTGGGACTTAGGTATGTATCTACTTTGATTTCTCTATTAATTTTAAATTAGGAAAGGGGTTAAAAATGAGTTCAGCTTTAGAATTTTTTTATCTCTAAACAAATGTACTTTGAGTTGAGTCTATGTATTTATCTTTGTTATTTAGCATTATTTTCGGGCAATTTCTAGGTGAAGAACTTCTTTTGAACCTAATTTGTGACAAGTATAACTAATACATTTTTTATAATGCCGGAAATATGAGCCGTAGGTATTAGGTATTATGGCGTATGATAACGTTTGACAGGGTCACCCTCCATTGATAATGATATTGTTGTAATAACCTGTACTTTATGAACTACGAAAGTACACCTGTTAGTCTTTTGGAAACTCGGGAGGCATGATAATAATGTCACCATAGATAATATAGACTTTCAAACTATAACATCTGCTTCACATCATATCCCTAATTTAATAGGAAACTCACTAACACATATTGAATAATTTATGCATTCGCATGCGTACGGTATGGATGGACGATACCGCGAGCTTTAGTGCATTTTCAATGGTCCGTAGGCTAACAGAGTGCGTAATCGACTAATGTTAGTTGCTATCTTGTTACCTATACGTAGATATGATACACGTATGACAGACGGAAATAATTACAACTGATACCACAAGTAGCGGTGGTTTCGCGTATCGGGACTTCACTAACCTAGTTTAATTCTACGCGTTGATCCGCGCTCGTACCTACCATAAATTATGGGTGCGAACTATATGCTATTGTCTCTGGTCGGGTCGCACGTAATGTTGTTTACCTACCTGAATGAAAAACTCACGGAAAACTGTTTCTGTTTAACTCTAGGCGTGAATTTTAAATTATGTTTTAGTTCAAACAACATGCATCGTAGGTTATCAGGGCAGGTAGTTTTTATTGTACCTCCCCGAGTATATAAAGCTCTGTAGGTATTGTAAAAGAAACTAAGAACCGGAAACAAAGTTTGTAAAGAGTTTTACCCTTTGCACGTCTTCCGAAGTTTATGACAATGCAGAGTAACCATCCTATGTCAAAAGATGAATGTGTCAAGACAGCTACCTGTATGAATGTGGATCAGAAACATACGTTTTAAAACAACCAATTTGAAGCTTCAAATCCTATATCAAAAGGTGATATCAAGGCAAGTAATTAACGAAAAACACGCCAAAATATAGCTCGCGTTTTCTCTCAACAGGTTTAAATTTATTGTTTTGTGAAACCAAGTTGTAATGTATACAGAACAGCAAGTGCTTTATCTCAGCACCTTTTATCTCACGATCGTATTCGTCCTCAATTATTGTACTGGGCTATTACAACATATCCTTCCCACTAGGTTTCTGTTAATATTGTGACTTTTCTGAGTAGTTTTAATTAGATGCGTTAGTAATTTTGGTTCAGAAAGCTCGTATGCAAACTCTTTGTTTTAGCAATTATGTAATTTTAGCATGCCTGCTGGTAAAATATGGCTGAACTTTACTGTGTATCACTTTATAACCGTGTACTGAACCCATATTTGCTTAGAAAAAAATCACAAGCCTCTGCCCCCCCCCGGCTTGTCCCGAAGACTGTTGTTAAATGTCCTCATTCTGGTCGTGCCTAGTCTATCCATGTGCCAAGTTTCATCAATATCCGTTCAGCGNTAAATCACAAGCCTCTGCCCCCCCGGCTTGTCCCGAAGACTGTTGTTAATGTCCTCATTCTGGTCGTGCCTAGTCTATCCATGTGCCAAGTTTCATCAATATCCGTTCAGCGGTTTGACGTGGAAACGAAAGAAACAGTCAAACTTTCGCCTTTAGGATTAATATTAGTATGGAGTATTATGTATCTTACACCAATGAATAGCTACCTAATATACCTATGTTGTTCACAAACAAGTATCCCCGCAAGGGTTCACTAAAAACGGTCGTTGTTTTTTAACAGATCTGGTTTACAAACGAACTTCGTCGTAAATAAAGTAGGGTTCAAACATGTTTCTAAAAAGTCTTGCCGTACCCTTGAACATTCTTTGACAAAGTATTTTGACGAATAACTTTATTGTCATCGTGTAATACTGGCCTAAAGCGCTAAGTCTTTATCCCGCCGCGGTGTCTTGACAAGCTTACAAAAAATATCTCTTATCTCTAACGTGTTTTATCACGTTGACGTGGTACCGAAAAAGTGGACTCGTTTTGACTTTTTTTGTGGATCCCTAATCTATTCCAGGAATTAAGTCCTAAGCATTTAACTATTGTTTATGTGACATTACGTAGTCACAAACGACTAAATTATATTATTGGTGGTATCAGTATAAGTACAGTCAACGAAGCTATTTGTTATACAGGCAAAAATATTAATTTTACAGCTGCACTACCAATATTTATTTCTAATTTGTGCATTATGTATGACATACTTACGAGTTTGGTGTACAATAATTGTCTACTCAGCACACTAAACATAATTTAAAAGTAGTTGCAAGTTAGCTGACTGCATACCAAATAGCTTTGTTGACTGTACCTATACTAGTGTAGAGGAAAAGGGCTATTTAAAGTATGCTCTCTGAAATAATAAAAAATACATAATACTATTGTATTACTATCTCGTTGACGTGGAACCAAAAAAGTGGATTCGTTTTGACCTTTTTTTGGCGCAAATCTAATCATTTCAAGGAACTGAGTCTTNCAATAAAAAATACATAATACTATTGTATTACTATCTCGTTGACGTGGAACCAAAAAAAGTGGATTCGTTTTGACCTTTTTTTGGCGCAAATCTAATCATTTCAAGGAACTGAGTCTTAAGCATTTCACCATTGTTATTTGTAGCATTAGTAATTTTACTGATTCACCATCGAGTAACGATTGGTTTTATCAGTATAAGTATATTAGTATAGAAGCTAAGGCTATTTAAAAGTATGCTTTCTAAAACAATTAAAAGTAATACATAATCCATATTTTAATTCCTAAAAAAAATGTATCCATAATAAGCATAACCGTTATTATATTTCTGATAAATGCATAAAGTTTTAAATAAAATATCAATTGGCTTTCTGCTGTATTATTAACTAGTCCATTGTAGAGCGTGGTCGATAATAGATTGTGTGAGAAACAAATCGATTACGAATCGCCAGCTCCTATAATAATATTCACATTATGGGTAGTATCGGAGGAATAGATTGCTATCAGTTTTGCGGTAGGCCGCCGTATCGTTGTACTAAAACGTATAATAAAATATATACCATATATATGGTATACATTTTTTTAACAAGCTTTTCTGAACTAAATGAAATCCGGTACATATCATCAGAGCTTGGGAATAACCTAGTTTAATAACACTTGTCACAAACATTTATTAAAAACCTGCCCAGAGCGAGTCGGACACGCGCATGAAGGGTTCCGTACCATCGTACAAGATTTAATAATATGTTCTTTTTAAATAATTTTGTAAAAGAAACATTAGAACATTGTCTTTAATATGTATGTATTTAGAAATATATAAGTATGTTTATGAGTTGTCTGTTTGCCATAGTACAGGCTCTGCCTAGTTTGGGATCGAATGACCGTGTGTGAGTTGTCCCAGGATATACACTTCTGGACACATCTATTGGCCCACCTTAGAGTTTAGGTTTCGATGGCCCCTACCGAAATATGATTGCTAGATTGAACAAAAACTGTTGATGCAGTTTTAAACCTGATACATTTTACCATCTTTTTCGATCGTATTGTTTTAAATTTGAATTCAGAATACCATACGACATGGAGCTACGCCTAACAAGTCGGATATGCGCCTTGTTAAAGGCAATTGATTTTTGAATAAAAAACATGTTTTATCAAATAAAGGTTTAATTTAATAACGCGTGTTGCCTCCATGGGCATCTACCACAGCTCTCATACGATTAGGCATAGAGTTTATCAACCGCTCTATGCAATTTTGAGGGATCATCTCCCATTCCTCTTCTATGGCAGTTTTCAACTCCTGCATCGTCTGGGCAACTGGCTGACGAGCCCTAACACGTCTTTTTAGCTCGTCCCACATGTGCTCAATGGGGTTCATGTCTGGGCTTCTGGCTGGCCAGTCCATAACTGTGATGTTCACATCCCGAAGATATTCCCTGACGATGCCGGCCGCATGGGCTCTTGCATTATCATGCATAAAAAGGAAATTTGGGCCCACATAGTCCGCGTATGGTATCACGTGAGGTTCTAAGCACTCACGAATGTACCTTTCAGCATTTAATGTTGGCAGCCGTGGTCCTGTAACAACCTCAAGTTGAGTTTTGCCGCTCGCGGATATACCGCCCCAGACAGTCCATGAGCCACCGCCATAAGCAACCCTCTCTTCAAAGCAGCATTGTGCGAAACGCTCTCCCTTACGTCGGTAGACCTTCTTCCTTCCATCATTGCCATGTAACACAATTTTAGACTCATCAGAAAAGAGTACACGGCTCCAATCTTGCTGTGTCCAATTTAAATGACTGCGTGCGAAATGAAGGCGCGCTGTTCGGTGGGCTCGCGTTAGTTTGGGCCCATTAGCTGGCTTGTGTGGTACCATATCGCGTTCTTTTAACCTTCTCCGAACAGTTCGAGCGCTCACAGATACTCCGTGGAAGTCGCGAAGTTGGTTTTGTATCTCAATGGAGGTAAGGTGACGATTTCTCAAGCTGGTCGTCACGATGAATCGATCCTGCCTTTCAGTTGTGACCCGAGATCGTGGCCTTCCTTGGCGACGAACAAAGCCGCCAGTCTCTAGGTACCTCCGATAAACATTTCGGACCGCAGATCGACTTAAATTAAGTTGAGCACTCACGTTTCTTTGGCTGTGTCCGGCCTGAATAAGTGCCACAGCTTGGGCGGCGACTTCAGGTGAAGTATCCATAGATTATTGATAGAACCTCACCTTAATGTTAAGAATAAGTAATGTTTGTTGCAAAACCAAAGATATCAATCACTTTTTCAAGAATTAAATCCAAGTAAACCAATAAAACCAAGTTTTCTTAGTATTCGATTGTTTGATATCAACAAACAGGCTCCAAATTGTCTTTTGTTTCTTTAAATTCTGTGTTCGAAATTCAAAAAAAGACTATTGAATGAAATTGTGAATGTGCCAGGTTCAAAACTGCATAAAAACTTTTTGCTCGACCTAATATAAAATTTTAGCTAGGACCAAACGAAACTGAAAATACAAGGTGGGCCAATAGATGTGTCCAGAAGTATATTATATTATTATTCTTATTAATATGCCGTTTATATCGAGCAAAAAACTCGAAAAAACATGACGTCTCTTACATGGTACAATACAAACTCTGACCATTTCAAGTGTTTACCTGTTGCCATTATTAAGATCGAGCAAAAAACTTTTAAAAAAAACCTTTCTAGTTGGGGGCTCCCTTTAATTTTTATTATTATTTGTTGATATAGCGCCATTTCCGTAATTTCCCGCTGACAGACAGACGGACAGCGGAGGCTTAGTCAAAGGGTCCCGTTGGCTTTTGGGTACGGAACCTTAAAAACAAGTGTCAAATGGGCGGAGTTATCGCACAGGGCAATCTCTTACAGACAACCTTTGGATGAACTGAACCAAAGGAGATGTGCTATCTTGTTTTAGTTGAGGAGTTTCCATGACCAGCTTCGGCTGCATCATTGGACTGGCCAAATGGGACTGGTCCCATAGTACGTTTGTTTTGCTTTGCCTCCGAAGTAACATAAGTATCCCCTTTTATTAAGGTCAATCGGACGGTTAAGAAGTTTCTTTCTTGATAAATGGTTTACTAGTTTTTAAATAAAAAGCTTGTGTACACGGTATATAATAGTGTTATTGTTTACAATGTTTTTCCTTGACTGAGAACGGCTTTTGATAAGCTTATTTTAGGTCGTTTCAGGTCGAATTGTGTCAACAGAACGAGAATAATTCTGTAATGTGAATTTCTTTTGTACAGTCTGGTTATTTATACAGCATTTTCAAAATAAAATTGGTCGGTTCGAAAATTCGGATGACTCATACAGGGTTATTGATTATACTCAGTGAACAAGTGTATGCCGTAGTGAACTGAAAGCTAAGTTTTTACAGGTTAGTTAGAGTAAGATGTATTGAGAAATTACTGGGTATTCAGTAAGATATTGTGCTTATAGGTAATGCTATATAGGTTTCTCGCAATTTGTAAGCTTCTGCAGGGAACGAGGTTTGCGTAGGCGGAATACTTGCTAGAAAAGCCCACGCCCACGCAGTCTTGAGCTTTACATCATTACTCCGGAATTAATTCATATTTAGCATCCCTTCGGCGATTTCAGAGTATTGCCAGTTCTAAAAACAAACCTACACCTTTGGCAGGAAAACACCAGCGTAATAAATAAAAATAAAAGCGTCAAGTTACCCTCGCGCCTCCTTAGCCTTTTTTTGTCGTCGTTAACGATACTGGCTGGATCGCCATTAAACGTGATTTGCATGCTAAGAAGTAGCATAGTGTAACGATTTCACTTGATAGTCCTTTAAAAGTTCAACTTTAATTAGTTAATTTAAACTTTAGTCTCGTTTTTGATCATGTAGATATTCATTCTCAATAAAAACCTGAATTTATATACAAAACAACATCAATATACATACATGACATACATGTCTCTAGTAAAAGAAATCTGTAAATTTAGTCTTTGACACGATTGAATCTGCGGCGCACGTACGTGCAGAATGTAGAATTGGCTTCAAGAGCCATACCATGTGGTATTGGCTCTTGAAGCCAATTCCTCATTTTTGGGTCTTTCCGCTGAGCTACGACATGGACACTTGGGCAGCTTCAAACAAAAAATGAAAAGAAAGAGAGAGCCCTTTTTAATAAGGGCAGGGCAGCAACGCACCTAGTATTAGTACCACTTAGGCTGCGTTTCCACCAGTGATGTGTGGTGTGAGGATGCGTAGCGAGGGATGTGTTTATTTAGAACAAATAGAATCGTTTCATTTACCTAGCCTCGCTCAGCGCAGCGATTCTATTGGTTTTTAACGTACATATCCGGATCGGGAACGGATCTTGATACGGTTTCACTAACGGCCAGTTTCAATAACGTATAACGTACCTTTGACCAACTGTCAAATTTGCTATCAACAGTAGCTGAAACGTCATGTTTATAAGGCGAACATGACGTTTCAGCTGCTGTTGGTAGCTCATTTCGAAAACGAAGGTTTGTTTGTAGGTACCTTGTTTGTAAAGATTTTGTACAAAATGGCTGACTTATGACGGTGTTATTATTGCACCCGTGCGGCCAAGACCCAAGCCGGGGCGTGTCGCTAGTCCTAATCAATATAACAAATGCGAAAGTGAGTTTCCTTGATTCACGCCTAAATCGCCAAACCGATTTTGATGACTTTTGGTACAGAGATAAATAGAACCTTGGAGACGGGTACAATAGGCCACTTTAACCCACGCGAAGCTGCGAGCTAAAGCTAGTATTTTACAAAGCAGTGGGACTAGTCTTCGCAATTTTAGTATAGGCGATAGAACTTGATAATACCATAATATTTTATGCATAAAATAGCTAAAAGATAAGTTTACTAGTAAAAATATAATTTTACTTACACGTTGCTTGTTGCTATCTGTAACGTAATCTTTATTGCTTTTCTGAAGCACTATTTCGTGTAAGGATATCGGTGTGAGCTTAACTCTGCGTTTTATGTATGGAAAGAAAATATTCTGAAATGGTGATACTTCCGTAAATATTCAGTGTTGTTGTAAAACACTTGAGATTAAACCTTTTGAGTTTTTCTGTGTTATTTTTTTGAGAAAAATGATACAACATTGGAAAAAGGAGTTTGTGTACTATGATCATAGAATGTGTTAATGTCCTGCAAAGAACTTCCAACAGGGAGTGTCCTTTGGTGCAGTTTAATAGAGCATACAGGGTTTATCGTCGCGTCGTCGGTTAATGCCTTACTTCATTAAAAGCGTCCAACGGGCCTCTACCAGTTGGCCTCGGCCCCTCGTACGCCTTTTAAAGGGGCTGGGACTCGGGAGTCCTGAGAAGTGGATATAAATCATTGGGGAAAAATATCTTGATGGGTATGAAGTTCAATCCTTTACTATCCTAACTAATATTATAAATGTGAAAGTGAGTTTGTTTGTTATCTTTTCACGTCTTAATGGATTCGGATGAAACTTGACACACGGGTAGACCATCCTGTCATCCTATCCTAGAATAGGACATAAGGTACTTCATCCCGGAAATATAGGTCGATTTTGGAGAAAGAAAAAAAGTATTTAGGTAATTATTCATCTTACAAACAAATCTGTTCACAAAAGGATATTTTCAACGCATTCGCTTTACATCTACAAACTAAATAATACCCCGATGACATTTGAGTTATTGGAAAATCCCGAGTGCAATGATGTAAGATGGAAAATATTCTCGTGGACGTGTTCACAAGAGGGAAACGCCTTCAGGGAAATTGCGTGTTTGCCGAATGGGCTATTTTGAGTTCTATTATATTCAGTTCTTGTCAATAGAAATGATTAAATCCTTCCTACTATCCTATCCTTTTTCCTACTAATATTATTAATGCGAAAGTTTGTGATAATGGATGGATGGATGTATGTTTGTTGCTCTGTTACGTCAGAACGGCTGAACGGATCTTGATGAAATTTAGCAAAGACGTAGATTATAGTCTGGAATAACACATAGGATACTTTTCATCCCAGGAGGA
This sequence comes from Mamestra configurata, assembly GCA_002192655.3. Taxonomy (NCBI): domain Eukaryota; kingdom Metazoa; phylum Arthropoda; class Insecta; order Lepidoptera; family Noctuidae; genus Mamestra; species Mamestra configurata. Next base: position 23,355 of record NDFZ01003723.1, read on the forward strand.
TGTTCCCTTGGGATAATTTTCGACAATTACGCGGGCGGCAACTAGTTAGAACTAAAGAAACAGAACTAAGAAGAATTAGAACTATATGTCTTAATTTATTTATAGTTATTGTTTTATGTTTATGTATTTTATTTTATGGGCCCTTTATGCCTGAAATGGATTAAATTAAAGTTCGCTGCAGCGCTAAATCTTTGCATATATCGTCTAACTAAACTATTAAAACAGGCAGCCTTAGATCGCTTATGCAATTTTGGCGCTTACGCGTTCACGTAGATAACGTGTGACAACTTCCAAGTCTATAGATTTTCCAACGCAGAAGAGACAAGTTTTTACCTACAATTATTACTTAATTTATACTTCATACTCTTTCTTGAAATGTATCAATAGGTATGTAAAGAAATAAATTAAAGTAGAAAATTAAAAGAAAAAATGAATTGTTATGTGTTAAACTGACACCTCATGATGACGCTGAAATTTCTTGATGTATTTTTTTAGTAAGTATTGAAATACGTACGCAGTTATATTTTCTGAACATTAACAAGTATATGATTACTAAACAGAAAGAACATAAAATAAATAGCACAATGACACAAATTAAAGCCCTTGATAAAATCACCACGTTAAAGTCTATAATCCACCACTGTGCCGAATTTCATCAATCCATTCTGTTGTTTTTATGTGAAAGAGTAACAAACATCCATCCATCCATCCACACTCACAAACTTTCGCGATAAATATTAGTAGGATTTACCAGTTTTTGAACAAAAGATAGAACGTTCGTTCTTGTCTATCAATGTTCGGAACCCTTTGCACGCGAGTCCGACTCGCACTTGGCTGGTTCTTAAATACATACTTCTTTACATTATTGTCTCAAAGAGAAAGTTCTGTTTGAAAACGCCTAATTAATGATTCAAAAGTACTTGTCAAGTCCTAAGCAAACATTCAATCGTACATTGATTCCCTTTCGTCCAACAACCAGTGTTAAACTTAATCACAATAGGCACAACGGAGGAGTTCAAACGGGACCGGTCAACCTTACAATTCAGGCTACTGACACCTTCGAACTTCATCCGCTGAGAGAGCGGACAAGTTCCGATAAAGCCTTGTTATCCCCCAGGCCTCGAGCGAGTGAAACTTAATGTTCTGGCTCTTAGTGAAGCTGGTTAAATTCTATCTATACCAGGGATGGCGAACCTTTTTTGGCGAACGTGCCATTTTCATTACAAAAATAATTTTTGCCATGACGTGTCACCAAAAATCTTGACTTGGTGATACAATGGACAAAAAATAACACTAGACGCTATTAACTTAATTTTTTTTTGTAACTATAAATTTAAATAATTTTATGACAGCTCATGGAACACCCCCCCCCCCCCTTATATCAAATCACTTAAATTTGTTGATCCCGGAATCGCTGGTTTTTTTTTTGATAAAAAAAAGTGTTTCAATAGCCAACAACATAATCTTAGGCAAATATGCATCCGAATATCCGATCTCTACTTATAACTCTTTAGTTTTAAAAGAAACCCATCTTTTATAAATTCCTAGTTTTTGAGCTAAGAAGAAGTATAGCAATAAACTCTACAATACATGTATGTGCCCCATACATTATGTGTGCATGATTCGTTTTCAGGCTTTACGTTAGTCTGTTCCACGTTGTATAGCATCCCGTCTGCATCTATGTAATTTATGCTATTAGCTTCTGCCAGTTCTACCTTCGGCAACATGACATCCGCATGAAATTTGAAAATAATCCCACGGTAACGTTTTGGATAAAAGAAATAGAAAAAAAACACAGTTGAATTGAGAACCTCCTCCTGAAGTCGGTTAAAAAATAGCCTATTTCCTAATCCAGGAAATGATCTCTTAATTCAGCCCTTAAGACGTTATTGATTAGAAAATAACTAAGCATAGCCTTTCACATTTTATAATATTCGCAGTAGTACAATCCTTTGTGACAGTATCCTTTTTTTTAAATATATGAAAAAAATATATACAATAAAATATCATCATCTGCCTAGACTTTTCCCAATTATATTGGGTCGGCTTCCAGTCAAACCGGATTCAGCTGAATACCAGTATTTTACGTGGAGCGGCTGCCTACCAGACCTCCGCAACCCATCAACTGGGTAACACGGTACTCCTTGGCAAGACTGGTGTCAGATTTTCTGGCTTCTGACTATCCGTAACGACTGCCAAAGATATACAAATGACAGCCGGGACCAACGGCTTAACGTGCTTTCCGAGGCACGGAGGAGTCTCGGTATGTTAAGATGGTCACCCATCTACAGACCAACCTTGGCAAGCGTTGCTTAACCTTAAAGATCGATCGTGCGGCTATTATTATTTAGCGACGAGCTCCTATACAATAAAATATATATAATAAAATTCTACTCCTTTATTTACATTATATTCACACAAACCCCATCATCTGCTCAAACGTAGAAACACGTAGACACGTGTTACGTTCAAACGAGATATTCACATAATTTGCATGATATCTTCTCAGAATTGGTTACGCAAAAGCTTTCCTTTCAGTTCGGTTCAGATGAAACGCGATACTGAGAAAGGCGCTCGGCTCGGGCGACTGAACTAAAATATGTTTCAGGTCGAAAGGTCACTATCAATAGACGGTAATGTTTCGATAGCCTTCTAGCGTGGCTGTTACAACCTGTGCTGCTAAGATTAAATAAATAGATATCTAATACCTTTAAACGAGCAAGTCTTGTATATGTCACCGGGAAATAGAAAACTCCGTAATTTTATAAAATAACTTGGGAGATTGTAAACTCTCGATAAATTGTCAACTGAACATTTGGAATAATTTTTTACGCATCAAAATTTGATAGTCTAGAGTCGCGAGATTCTCTCGCGGAATCATTCGGCAACCAATCTACAAATCTACAATTTATCTGTTTTCGTGTCATAGTAAACCTGGAAACAAAGCTATATAATCTGAATCTCGGAAACGGCTCCAACGATTTTCATGAAATTTAGTATGCAGGGGGTTTGGGGGGCGATAAATCGATCTAGCTAGGTTTCATTTTTAGAAAACGTTTACAACAACAAAAAAACGGGCAAAGCTCGATCATCCAGGTACTAATTATTAATATGCAAACGCGTAAGACTAAAATATCGCGTGAAATATAAATAATTTTTCTCAATAAGACACGGATATATTGGAAACTGTTAAATTTGGATAGGATTAATTGTATTCAAAATGATTTGTTCACAATATATCGAGAAATCTGTGTTTGCAATTCTCCGGTGACAGATATAACAAAATGTAGAGTTGCAATTGAAATTTTATATGAACAATAATATAAGGATTTCGTTGTGTGTTCATGTGTTGTGTCATAAATAACTAAATCATTATTTATATGAATGGCCGTCTGTGGTTTTTCTTAATTACCGTCAATAAGGATAAAACGCCGTAAAATTACCCATTTCTAAATTCTGATGGCAAAGCAAGAGGTGGATATGTAAGCTTTCGAGAGCTTTTTTATTGTTTTATGTTCATTGTAATAAACAAGTTCTGCATATTAAAACTAAATGTTAATAAAAAAAAAACCCTAAAACTTAAAAATAAAAATATCAAACGAATAATTACGAAACGAATGAACCAATCTGTGTAATAGCACAGATTGGTTCTTGGTGGTTTTTACAATCCCATTTTACATTTCGCAACTCCGAGACGGATCAATAAAGTAAACAACTCTACTCAAGTTGCCTTCTTTCAGTGAAAGCGGCCTTACAAAACTCTCAAAGTTTCCCCTGAAGCTTCAAAAGTGCTTGTTACCTACAATTATTTTAAGTTACTTGAGTACTTTTCTTGTTGGTGCCGAAACGGTTTGATAGGGAGAAAATTTTACCGTACGTCGTCGCCATGGAAAACTCCAGAGTGGGAACAATAAATGTTACGAGTACAAAATAGCCACAGAGATGATCAATCGCTGGATAATACACACACAACCTCCGTCTTGCTGTCACCTCTTTCGCAGTAGATAAGTGTAGATAGAATGTTCAGCTATTTTTGGTGTACAATAAAGGTATATTCAGAATACTTTATTGAGTTTATTGCACACCCAAATATGGGTAAAGTGGCGGTCCAGACAGACTTATGTCTGGAAAGATAGTACTTAAAATAAAAAGCGGTAGTCTGCGTTTTACAACAGCAGTTAGAGATACACATAACTAAATATCTATAAATTACACTGTGTTAGCGTTTCATACATAGATAAAGTTTCCCAACAAATCTTACATAGATTTGTTGGGAAACTTTATTAACTAATACTACTAACTAATATTACTAATATAATAAAGAGTTTGTTTGTTTGAACGCGCTAATCTCTAGAACTACCAGTCGGATTTGGAAAATTCTGTTTGTTTATGATAGTCACATTAATGGGGAAGGGTAGGCTATAGGGGAATTTCTTACGGGAACGGGAAAAACGGGATATGCGCGTACGAAGTCGCGTGGAAAAGCATGTATTGTTAATAAACCTCTCCCCGAAGCTCCACCACATCGACCGCTGAAGATCAATGAAATGAATATTTCGTAGACGCAGCGTGAGTACCCAAGCCGTTCGCAAGGTGAACTTATGATCTGGTGAAGATTGTGGGCATCCGCAGAAAGGACAGCACAGGTCCTTTTTTTAAGGATGGTTTAACAGGAAATTATTCCTTTTACTCTGGGCGGAGTGGGAGGGAGTGTTAGACTCTTACTGAGTAAAACCCACCCGTACTCCGTCAGTTGCCCTTTGTGTACCACGGCTGCAGTTCTAAAAGTGTTTTGTTTGTTGCAGGGTCCCGACCAGCAACTTCACGGTCAACGATGTGCGCATGTGCGTCGGGTCCCGTCGCATGCTCGATGTCATGGATGTCAACACACAGAAGAACATCGAGATGAATATGAAGGTAAGACTTATTAAAAAAACTATAGATGCGTTACCCGCACTCTAAAATGGCAACATACAAAGAAGGTACATAACTACCACAACCGCTCGAACATTAGCTATCTTGCCACCGATTTTGCTTGCACATTTTGGGTTTCGTACTCGAAGGGTAACCAACCGAACCCTATTACTAAGCATCCGCTGTCCGTCTGTCTGTCAGCGGGCTGTATCTCAAGAAACGTAATAGAAAGACAGTAGAAACTTTTCAGTGTGTACATCTATTGCCGCTATAACAACAAATAATAAAAATGTATTACAAGTTCAAACGTTTTTTTTGGTTTTTGGTACGGAACCCTTCGTGTGAGAGTCCGACTCGCGCTTGGCCGGTTTTTTTAGAGCTGTGATGTTGTTGCGTACGCAATATGTCATTGGGTAAGACTGCATGGCCATGTTGTCAAAAGTAGTCCTTATGACTATTGACAACATGGCCATGCACCGGTTCATGACATACAGCCCGCTGACAGACAGACGAACGGACGGACAGCGGAGACTTAGTAATAGGGTTCTGTTGACCTTTGGGTACGTAACCCTAAAACATAATTCTGGAATTGAACTTCGCTGACCCGTTAGCCAGGTTATCTGTCAAAATATATGGCAAAGTTAAAAAGGATAAAAATCAGATATGTGACTGATTACAGTGTTACGTATCAAGTTTTGAAAATAACTTGGAACTTACCTACAGCAATATTGCCCTGAGAATGTTGACCTAGAAAATAAATTCAATAATACTATTAGCTCAACGACTTATAAAATATTATGAAGCGTGAACGAAAATAAATAAAATGTCGTCGAATGTTTTCATTAATTTTCACGGCTGTTTCATGAATAAACCATTATTCAGCGACTTTAACAATCGTGCCGTAGGGAGCTGCATAAAATAAACACTGCAGCGAGAATGTCGCGCTTTTACAATCAGTTAAATATGCAGTACGGACGGAATTATTGTAATTTTACTGTTACTTAAAAAAATTGTAATAATTTATCTTCGCTCTCCTGACCTTTCTCAATTTTTATCATAATTTATTTAACAATTCGTCTTTTGCGTGTCGTGTGGTGGGTTCTATTACTCACTTTGGCAGTTAATTCGTATTCAGATTTTTTGTTTAGTGTAATGGTGGTGCTGTAGCGGCATCTATGCCGCCTCGTACGAACTTCTAAAATAGACATGACGTCACAAAAATATTCTACATCGCGCAAATAAACTTATCCACGCCACTACCATAAATACAACCTTTGTTGTGGGTGTAATTTTCATGGTTTTTAGGTTCGCTAATACTGAAAAACGGAACAGCTACCGGGCAGTTGCCCATCAGTCGGATGATCCTCCCTTTTCAATGGAATTTGTTAAACTTACAATCCAACAATACCTTTTTAGTGCTACGACGACAAAAGTTCTCCTAATACTTGATTCCATTAAAGGCCTATCATCAGTTTTACAATATCTCTGCCATTCGTTAGTAAACAAGCGCGACATTTATGTCACAGCATGACATATCGCCTATACCAATAAACCAGGCGATAGCCAACAGCACTTGTAATATTTTACTATAACCACATAATTCATTTTCAAATCGGTCATCAATCACTATCTATAGTTGACGGCGGTAATCGCATCGCCGTTGTCGTATCTACGCTTTGTTTACACTATGCCTAAAGGTTCCCGCAGACAGGTGCGAAAGGACATTGACAATGATGCGACATCATCGAGTTTTCATAGAAATTGATTTACGGATAATAAAGCAATAAATTCGTAGAACCATTTATCTTCTAAAGTAAATGAGTGGTCGTAGCATCGTTGTCGCATTGCCGCCACGTAATATGTCTGCGGGAGCCTAACGACTTACAATTCATACAGACTGCGTTGCTGCAATGCGTTGTGTAGGTACTATTTTGTACTCACAATGCCTGTTGTCAATTCTGTTTATGTAACTTCACGAGGAATTCTTTTCGCACGAAGCGTAGTAAATATTTTGCGTTTACGAGTATCTAACCAGATGTAGAAGAATATTAGATACAGAAGATGCAACATATTTGGAAGTCAATATACAACCAAATAGAATCCAGGGTCAATGCCCTCGCGGGAAGTCAATATTCTCCAAGGTCTAAGTGGGCGATCTCTCAGTTATTGTACTGAATCTGAAAGGTCGGTAAATTGTGTTAACTCCTCGTAATCACTCATAAACCGAGGTGTGATCTAAGAAAATCACTTTGGCTAGTTCAAAGTCTATTCGAGATAAGCTGTAAACATTGATGATACGTCGATATACGATTCAAAACTCGCTCACAGCACAATAATAAATTCTTTGCATACAGTCGCCGGCCGGTTTCAATAACGTATCTACCTTTAACCAATTGTCAAACTAGCTACCAACAGTAGCTGAAACGTCATATTTGAAAGGCAAACATGACGTATCAGCTACTATTGGTAGCTAATTTGACAGTTGGTCAATTGTATACCCGTTATTTTTTATTAGACCAGCCGTTCGCCTTTTCCGAACTCCAANTACGTCATGTTTGCCTTTCAAATATGACGTTTCAGCTACTGTTGGCAGTTGGTCAATTGTATACCCGTTATTTTTTATTAGACCAGCCGTTCGCCTTTTCCGAACTCCAACGTGCAACAGAATAAACGTCAATACCTCATAAGGGGTCATTGTACTCATCATTATGAACAACTGTCATTATGGGACTAACCCTAAAAACGCGAAAAAAAAAACGACATCCCCATACATTTCTGTACGCATAACTCGACAAAATGTACTGAACAGCTGATTTTTTTTCGCGATATCGGAGTTGGTCCCATAGTAAAAGTTGTTCATAAATTATGAGTACAATAACCCCTTTAGAGGTTTGCGTTTATTCTGTTACACATTGATATTGGGGTTGGCTTCCAGTCCAACCGGAATCATCTGAATACTAGTATTTTACGGGGAGCGACTGTCTTATCNACGACATCCCCATACATTTCTGTACGCATAACTCGACAAAATGTACTGAACAGCTGATTTTTTTTCGCGATATCGGAGTTAGTCCCATAGTAAAAGTTGTTCATAAATTATGAGTACAATAACCCCTTTAGAGGTTTGCGTTTATTCTGTTACACATTATATATTGGAGTTGGCTTCCAGTCCAACCGGAATCATCTGAATACTAGTATTTTACGGGGAGCGACTGTCTTATCTCCTCCCTCCTCCACAACCCAGAAACTGGGTGACACGGTACTTCTTGACAAGACTGGTGTCAGGTTTTCTGGCTTCTGACAATCTGTAAAGACTGCCAAATATCTACAAATGACGGCTGGGACCTATGGCTTAACATGCTTTTCGAGGCATGGAGCACCCATCCACAGACCGACCTCGGCAAGNAACACGGTACTTCTTGACAAGACTGGTGTCAGGTTTTCTGGCTTCTGACAATCTGTAAAGACTGCCAAATATCTACAAATGACGGCCGGGACCTATGGCTTAACATGCTTTTCGAGGCATGGAGCACCCATCCACAGACCGACCTCGGCAAGAGTTGCTTAACCTTGAATAACGACCCTTGCGGCTGTTATTATTTAGCCACGAGCTCCCCCGCACAGTTTGTGATTCAAAGAATAAATAAAAATTCTAGTAACGTGGTTTAGAAGGTGCAGTGAGTAGTGACAATAATTTAAAACAGCTTGCTTAACAAAAGGTCTGCAAGGCAGATGTGAATAGAAACGCCGGGAAGGGGTGCCCTAGAAGGACACGCACCTAATTGGTGATGTTCTTCACAAAGGTCAGGTGCGTTAGTACTCACTCACTCACATGCCTCACAGCGTGGATGACCAGACGCCTTAGTGCGATTTTTTTTATTTTTTCTCGATCGCGTTAACGTAAACGTTCGCTTATGTCAAATTGTATGGAAAAAAGGTATTCCGTGAGTGTCACCAGATGGCGCTTATTTAGTTTCAATACAAATGACGTTTACGCTAACGCAATCGGGAACGTTAAAACTCGCACTNTAGTGCGATTTTTTTTATTTTTTCTCGATCGCGTTAACGTAAACGTTCGCTTATGTCAAATTGTATGGAAAAAAGGTATTCCGTGAGTGTCACCAGATGGCGCTTATTTAGTTTCAATACAAATGACGTTTACGCTAACGCAATCGGGAACGTTAAAACTCGCACTAAGCACAAAGATGTGTAAACCCAAACAAAAGGAGAATGTAAGGATGTGTAGCAGGTGGCGTTTTCAGCGCTCTGTGGTATCAATTACTTACCACCATGGGGAAAAGAATACTGGTAACAATAAACCCGATTGAAGAGAAAGACTACGAGTGACTTTTCAAGCAGCCTTTTGCGGTTGATGCCAAAAAATCTGTGATTGAACTAAAATAAATGCCACTAGTGAACTTGTCAGTCGTTATTTTGCGATCGGGTTTTTTTGATACAAGTACTTTTTTCCCCATGATGTGGTACTTCGCTCGTCAAACGGAGCTTGTAACCTGGTTTTTCTTTTTTTTTAAGTTCATATGTCTTATATCACTTCGGCACGTACGACGAATCTAATGATACCTCAAATCTGCCTAGGCGTTCATATATGCTCTAGGACTTCCAAAGAAATAAACACAATTATACATACATATCGAAAAAAATTACCCTCCTTCTGAGGCAGTCGAGTAAAAATGCGTGAGTTTATGTACCATGTGTGTATTTACTGAACTTATCAAAAATTAAATTTTAGCTATTAGGAGAACAGCACGTATCTGGCTTGCACTTTTACTATCAAAAGTACACAGGAAAAACGATTTAATTATGTCGAATGTTACGAATGTCATCAAAATAATAAATATACAACAAAATTAATAAATCAAACAAAGAAATAAGTTTGCAGCGATTCATAGATCATTATAACGCGTGGCACCGTATCAGATTCAGGACACACCTCTCTGTTTGATAAGAGTTGGTGCACAATACGAGTACAGATAAGTAATTAGTAGCCGTCAGCGTCCCGGTGCGATTTAATAGTTGGACCGGCTAAATATACATGACGTGGATGTGACATCAAACCGGAATACGAGATGCATTGACATGTCATTAATCGTTATAAGCTTGCTGATTAAATGGTTTAATACTCAATTCCTTATTGCATTCCATATGCATACCATATATGTAATATAGGTATGGTATAACAAAGTAAAAGTTCAACATGGAGCCTGTCGGGCACAGCAAAATATGGTGAGACGAAGAGGGATGAGTAGCAGTTCAAGGAATTCAATATTACTTTAAGTTATTAGAATTATGTTTAATTGGGTGTACAACTATGTATATGTATAAATATATTTATTGTCTGTGTATATAGGTAAAGGTAACATATTAGTTATTCTTATTTTATGTATTGCATAAGAATTGTGTAGGTAATTTGAAATTCTAGAATTAGAATTATTAGATTCATATTTTCATGTTTATATCTGATTTTATATATTCCACATTATATTATACTAGCTGTCGCCCGCGGCTCCACCCACGTTAATGTCGAAAATTATCCCAAGGGAACATATTCTCGGGGTAAAATCCTATGTGTTATTCCAGACTATAATCTACATCTGTGCCAAATGTCTTCAAGATCCGTTCAGTTGTTTTTGCGTGAAAGAGAAACAAACATCCATCCATCCATCCCTACTTACAAACTTTCGCGTTTATGATATTAGTAGGATTTATTGTTCATGTCTCATTAAAATAAAATACATGAATTATAACGTCATTACGCCTGTATTCCTCGAAGGATTAGGCAGATAGAAGTACCATTGTGATCTTTACTTTTGTCACATTTCGCCAGTTGCATTAAAGGCATGTTACCCTTTTTCCATCATCCGGCAAAACTACACATACAAAAATAATACATGAAAAATCCAATACCTAGTTATTTTGACTCAGGAAACTAACAGGAGGACCTCACGCTCGGTTCTAGCGCTTCCGACGATCTTACCAAACAGGCAATCTTACCAAACAACAAATCAAATCAGTTTGATTTATTTACATGCATAATTAGGTTACATAATGTTCCCAATGTTGGGACGTGGTTGGGTCCTCCTCTCTGTGAGTGTCTCGTCACATGAGTCAAGCGTGGTTTAATTTATTAATTTCATAAAATGCTCAGAACGTTTCAAGATGTGAACTTTTTCAAATTTGTGACTTAACGTGGAAGCGCCACGGTAGCCGGCAAAATTCAAATTTTCTTTTGTTGTTTTTTGCAATTTGCAAGTCAGTGTCAGGCTGTATGTTAAACAAAATATCATTCGGTACCGTAACACGTATTTATTTACAGAATTATAATCATTAAAATCATCAATACAACCCTCGAAGTTCATATAACTCGAATGAATGGTTATTTCATAAAAAGTCATTCAATCGAGTTACATGAATGATATAATAACCTGTATTGATGATTTTAATTATTATAACTCAGTAAAGCCATATTTGTTACGGTCGCCA
>NDFZ01003724.1:0-23034 GCA_002192655.3 Mamestra configurata
AAAGCATCCTCCAAAGCGCTCCTCAATCGCTCATTGCAATGGGTACTCACGGATATAGCCCCAGCATCATCACCTTCACCGACGTTGTTCGGTCGCGGTGAAACACTAGATTGTATTTGCACCGCGGCCGGTGGCGAAGCAGGTGAGACGCGGCCACTCCGTGATTCCAGACGCAGTCTATCAAGTACGGCGTCATCCAACATACGGTTACGCAGGATGACCCGCACCTGATCCGATAGTCGTTGGGCTGATACGTTGACAGCTGGCTCAAGCACCTGAAACAGAGAGAGCATCCGACCACGGTACGCCGTCAAGTTAGTTCCCCCCTCTGTAGCCCCATAGTATGAGCGCATGACGTTTTCATTGATGGTTTGCGTCCATCGCATGCGCTGCACACTTCCACCGGGAGCTGGGTCCCTATCAGAGGCCGGTGGGCCTCGAGGTCCTAAGCCGTTCGGCGGCCGGCGTCCTCTTCGTCGACGTGCAGGTAGTGGCGACGTGGGCGGCGAGAAGTACTCTTCACTTGAGCTCGACGCAACTGCCACGGCCGGTTTCACAGCACTCACGGTGGGGCTTCGGTTTTCTTCATTGTTGGAACATATGTGTGGAATTTTTCTTTGTTATTGCCATTTTGGTTTGATTAATTGACTGATTTATTGGTATTTAAAATTGATAAAATTGGGATTGAACAAATTTGTGTCACTTGGTTGACAGTCGAGCCACATTATTATTATTATTATTAACTTACCGATAGCGGGTGATGTTGACTCCTCGAACGTTGTACACCATCTGAGCTAGCAATATTTTTTTTTTGTATGTCGTCTCGCAGTTCACCCTATGAGGTTGTCGACTGATTAACCGGGCTTGCCTGTGGTGGCCTTAATATAATATTAAAGCCTCCGGCCATGGCTTATAAGAAACTTACAAACTAAGCGACTACACGCTAAGGGGACCCCCTGTGGGGTACGGGCCTCGGATTAGGACGTCGCTGGGAGGAGAACAGCTAGGGACGGGCTGGATCGAACTAGAATTATTATTAGGGGATGAGCTCGCAATAATGGCGGCATGCTCTTTTATACAGTGAAAGTGGGGATGGCGCCACTATTGCGACCTTGACAGTAAAATTACTTTAGTACTGTTTTGCAGCTAAATTACGTTTTTTGGTCAATCAAAATCTGTAATTATCAACAATAAATAATGCAATATAAAACATATTTTAAAGAGCACAAAAGACACGTGATTACATGAATTAACCTAAGAGGCGTGCAAATATGCTTACAATATGTAAACCTATATCTTGACATACATACATAAACTCACGATTTTTTCTTAAAGGGGTAGGCAAAAACCTCGGCACGCACATGTTTTTTTTATTTTTGGGAAACCCATCCGTGTTCCTTCTAAAGCCTTTTGCGTTCCAGGGCCGCGGTGACTCTTTCGAACAAATTCCGCAACCCTGCCAGGCTCTGACCCTAGCGGTCCCGTCTCACACCACCTGCTACGAACCTTCGGTACATATTTCTTTTGCGTGATGTTTCAGTATCATACTAGGTTTTTCAACATAACCAACTGATTTAAATGGTTGCTTTGGTAAAAAGTCTTTTACTGTTAAACCTGAACTCTTACTGTCTTAAAAAACCGGTCACGTGCGAGTCGGACTCTCACACGTAGGCTTCGTACTATAACACGTTTCTTTTAAGGGAACCCCCTATAATTTCTAATTGAATTTAATTTAAATTTTTTATTGTTTTAGCGGCAATAGAAATACACACTTTATGAATATTCAACTGTCTTCCTATTACGGTTCTTGAGGTACAGCCCGCTAACAGACAGACGGACGGACGGATGTTGGTTACCCTTCGAGTACGGAACCCCAAAAAAGCCCAGAAAGTTTCTTCAGCTGCCTATTACCAAGTGTGCGAGTATATGCCCTAAATATTTGACTATTATAACACCACCTTCACATTTAAAATTACCCCAAGCTTTGAAAAACACACCAGATTATGGTACTGTCTATTTCAAAACAAAAATAATTTTCGATTCCTTTTTCCAGACAGTGTAGGTAAGCCAACAAAAATAATGCCCCAGTAGACCCTTTTACCTCGTCTGACAGATTTATCTGGCGTGTCAGTCAATATAAAGCGTTCTTATTATGCGTCTCGTCTGTCACGTGCCCCTACAAACTCAACCCTCAAAAGCTACTTAACCTTGAAAAAAACCGAAGCCTGAAGGTTACTGCTCGATTAATCATATGTGCCTATTTATTTGATGGGCAGTGTACACGCAGTAATGGTATGTAGTTTTGTAGGATTAGTTTTGGAAATATTGGTGAGTGTATTATTTTGTAAGTTTGTGCTTGAATTACCTACCTTGGTACAGAAAGAAAGAAATTGAAAGTATTCATTTGGAACCGGCAAATGAAAGTACAGTAAAAAAAGAAATTGCTTTGTCTACGACACCAAACAAATCTCCTTTCTTAGCAAGTCATACTAATAATACTAGGTATAAATGCGAAAGTTTGTAAGGATTTATGTATGTTACTCTTTCACGTCGGAACGGCTGAACAGATCTTGATGAAATTTGGCACAGAGGTAGATTATAGGCTGGAATAACACATAGACTACTTTTTATTTTAGGATATTTTTTAAAACTTTTTTTTTAGGATTATATCCGACATTTACGCGGGTGGAGCCGCGGGCGGCAACTAGTTTATTATAATCGTGCAATGTCTACAGTTTCATAAGGTCATACACTAAATAGGTCAGACTTTTCTGGCTTGACTGTTGCCACTTTGTCTTAGTTAGCTCAAGCATGTTAGACAATTTCCTAGAATCGCTAACTCTACCAAACACAAATATAATACAACTGAACCTAATTTCAGAAACATAGCACGGGTATAACACTATCAGCCAAAGTGTTCACTACAATTTCCTTAATTGAGTTGTCAATCAATAGATATTGCTAATCAATCGCCGACAATCAGTTAAACTGCAACGTTCCATTGTTTAACACAATAGCAATAAGCCAGGTGTGTATCTAAGTTGTAATTTTTCATTGTATTTTTTTTCTTTCTATAGCGGTTTATGTGTAAAGTGTAGTGCATGTAGTGCAGCGCTCTTCTTTAAGTAATGAAGCACTTAAGAGCGCTTACGCACTACGTCCGATCCGAACCCGATCAGTATCCGTGAAAAGACGGTACAGCGTAGTCGTAGAACAATTTGTATGGTGGCTGACGCACTACACCCGATTTCAGTCATCCGAGAATCTCCATTTCGGATAAGATATTGACCGACCGAAGTGGCCATAGTATTATTTGTATGAACAGTTGCGCACTACGTCGGAACCGAATCCGAGCTGCGTCCGGGAAAAGAGACAAAGGGGCCGGGGGGCGGGGTCTTTCTGTAGCGGCTCTGCGTAAAATGACGTCTGAATCACGGATTTGAATCGGAGGTAGTGCGTAAGCAATACCCGAGTTCGGTTCGAGTTTTCTCGGACAGTATTTTGACGGATACTGATCGGGTTCGGATCGGACGTACTGCGTAAGCGCCCTAAACCTTAGTCTGAAATGATTTCTTGTAAATGTAATATTGTTCTCATAACAATGAGAACACTATTACATTTACAAGAAATCATTTCATACGATTTTAATTGGATCTTCAACAGAAGATCCAATTAAAATAAATAAATAAACGTATGAAATCGGTTAACCCTGCGAACGCTGTGCCTGGNGTGTTCTCATAACAATGAGAACACTATTACATTTACAAGAAATCATTTCATACGATTTTAATTGGATCTTCCAAGATCCAATTAAAATAAATAAATAAACGTATGAAATCGGTTAACCCTGCGAACGCTGTGCCTGGTAAAGTTCATCAGGAACCTATAATGTCACTACATTTACTGGAGACCGTATCACTACTAGAGAGTTATGGTTAAAGTTTCAGTTTAAGTTTGGAGAATGTGCATCATTAACATGTATATTAGGATATATTGCACCTTAGCATCTTAGCTTTCAGAACAGAAAGTCATTGAGTTTGAAAGATTCTGAAGTAGCGACCACTTACCGGAAGACGCAGCATTGGAAGGCCTCTGATACGAGGCACACAGGCTTGGTCGATATGGCGACACATCGAGGCAGCCTATGTCCAGCAGTAGACGTCTTTCGGCTGAGTTGATGATGATGGATGATTCTAGCACATGTTTTATTCTTCTCAAACGTCAATAAATGCTCCCATTCCTAAACAGTTCTGCTTGCCGTAGGAAACTCCACACAGTGAAATTGCATTCGTTGAGAATTTACAGTATTATTCTAAGATTTGGATATGTGTCTTTGTATTTTCATTTTTATTTTGTTATTTGGGGCATATAAAGCATTTTCACAATATGTTCCTAGGTATTTGCAGAATATTCCTATATTTATACATTATCCTGTCGAACCCTACATGGGACTTACTGGTGTGTGTACTTACTATGTGTACACTTCTCTGAGGTCCTAACACATCACTTAAAACTGTTGTAAGGTAAGCAAAATAAACCAGGCTTGTTTGTAAAACAAAAAGTAGGTAGCCTAAAGCTTTTTAATGCTTTCGGAGAAAAAATCGGATAATGCACATACATGAAACTTTAATTACATACTTCGTGTGGAAACAAAAATCCTGATGCACGGATACTCATGGATTCGTTACCAGAGACGTCCAAAGGCTTTTACGCCAAATCAAAAGTAAGCACTCATATTGTACCTACTGTTTCATCAGAAATGGACAGTGGAAAGCTTCATGAAATAAACAAGGAATACGTTTTATTCATTTCTCGAACTTTTTGTATTGTTGAGGCTAGGATTATTTCTAAAACTCATCATCATCTGCTTATCTTTTTCCCAACTCTATTGGGTCGGCTTCCAGCTAAACCTGATTCAGCTGAATACCAGTATTTTACATGGAGCGGCTGCCTACCAAACCTCCACTACCCATCAACTGGGTGGCACGGTACTTCTTGGCAAGGCGACGAGTAACGACTGCCAAAGATATACAAATGACAAGCGGGACCAACGGCTTAACGTGCTTTCCGAGGCACTTAGCCACTACTTACCAGCTTATTTTATTAATTAAACTATTGACTGAAAATAGATGTGAAGTATAAAAAGCAGAATTGTAACTAGGGTAATTAATTTCATGGGGGTGAAAAACATAAAAAAAACCGGACCAGTGCGAATCGGACCGGTTCCGTATAAACTTGTATGTGGAATCTAGTCTCGATTTATTCCAAGTATACATTACCTATTGAAGGTTGCAAACTATGAAAGCACAGAACATTAGTCTGACAAAAAGATAAGTAAGATTGAAGGACAAACTTAACTTTGAAGATGATCATGATTGTTGGTAGAAAATATTTTGCCATACATCTGTCGCTCTGATTCCAATTCAACGGGAAGTAGTTTAAATGGATTTGATTTATTATTGAGTTTTTTAGAGCTCTAAGGGATTGTAGATCTACGTGTTTCTGAGAAAAAGGGTCTTGAAAGACGAACAGCGAAGTAATCCTATAAGGGTTCCGTTTTTTCAATTCAGTAAGTTTGAAAATGAAATATATACTTAAGGTGTTAAAAAATCAACTAGTTTCTTGAAGCACGCAAATTATAGCCGAATGTAACACTTAAAAAATAATTAATATGATGACATAAAGTAGTTGAAGTTAAATCCCCTTCAGAGACTAGGGTAAATGTTCAAATATTAAACATGTCCCGTATGTAAAATTATCGCGGCCCCAGAAATAAAATTACACGCATACGTACTCCCGCCGCCCTGACAACCATATTACCGGGCACGGTCTGCCTGAGCCGAGAATACGGCTAATATTTGCTATATCCAGGCTAATACCAAATAACTGTTGGAATAACACTTTGAAATATACAGGAAAATATATTACAATCTAATGGAAAACTAAATATTTGAACGTGACGCAAAATATAGCCCTCAAAAACGCTCAATTTTTTTCGCGCCGAAAGAAGGGATGCAGCAGAGCAACATCAAAGCAACACGTCTCCATCTGTTATGTTTTGGTACAGACGCGACAAAACACACCACTTCAGCTAAACGAGTAAGATCTTGATTCAATCGTCGGCGATATCCGAACGCGTATTGTTTTTCTCGGCTATTGTTCACGTAAACAATAGTAGTAAACGTTGTTTCCAGTGCTGCGAGATATCATTACTCGGGGCTGGCGAGACGCGTAAGTGCAAACACGACGCGTCTACAGGAAGGTATTTGTCGTGCAGCCTTGTCGCTCCTTCCTTTCATCGTTATGATTAATGACACGTTATTTTTCATTGGAACAGCTGCTACGTATTTTTTCTACTTTCAAGTCTTCTGTTCCATGACGTTCACCTATTAGTCACGCTCTGAAAAGCTTTCGATGTGGATTTTTAAACTTGTTTTTTCCCTCTATCTTCGACATTTGAACGCACCACCTCGGTTTGGCTTTGACTTTTAAGAGCGCCCCTCATTATTGTTCGTACCTTTTTATTTAAGAGTTGGGACTCTTAACACATTCTACCTGTAACACCTTTTGTGTTAAATGACTGGCTTCGCATTTTTGTGTTTTCGAAGGTGAGAAAAATCCGTTGACAAAATTACGTAACATTTCATGCGAGGTACTTACAAAAATTGCTTGTTTCTCTTATATTTTCCATGTACGCGAATATGACAAAAGTGTACGTGTAAAGCTGCCAGTACTGCCGCTGATGTCAAAGTAAAAATATTGAAGCCAGTAGGTACTCAAAATATTTACTTATTCTAAATTCAAAAGAGTGTAAAAAGAAATCGTCTCTACCGTGTTCAATTCCATGAACATTACGAAAATTGTGATTCAAGTAAGTCCTTTGCTGCTGTTAATGTACACGTTGTTTCTTTAAGTAACTCTACATAGTCGGTAAAATATACGTAGCACAAAGCTACGTAAAATGTTTGTACAAACCTCTTTGTTAATCAGTGATAAAGCGAAAGGAAGCGGTTGTCCTGGTAATTAAATAACATTTTTATTCCGACGCGGGTTCGTTTTTACAGCACTCAACCCATACGTTGTTAAGATAATTAAATTATCTAATTACATAATTTTATCGTTCACGAGTCGTCGACTGTGGAACATTGTTTAAATGGCTGATTTAAAAAGGTCTGTACGCATAGCTCACGGAGAGCCGGTAGGGTAGCAGAGTAGGTAGGTACGTGCTGGACGGCGCCGCCAGTTTCTTTCATTTCCGTTTTTGGAGGAAGTTTTCGACTCTTCCTGCCTGTAATGGACTCAACTCGACATAATTTTATCCACTGTGCACAAAATATATCAGGTAGGAACAGTGTTCGATCAAATAACGAACGAATCGCAAATAGATGATGGGAATATTTCATTCGGAGATCGCAATCGGATTTTGTTTGCCAGATGGCTACATCAATTAAGTTATCCCACAGTGCCGACGTTTCTTCTTTGTAACCAGATAAACACGAGAAGTAGGTACACTCTGAGATAAATATTAATACACATACCAACAGTGTGAAACGTCTTGTAGGTATAGGGCTACATTATAATGGATGCCGTCACACTATAACTGACGTACACAAACACCGAGGCTCGATAAACTAGGGCCATATAAAATATTTGCAGGAATCGAAACCGCTCAGAAGGGTGAATTCAACAATACGACATAAAAAATCTATAACGCGATGAACTTTAACAAATTATAGGTAGTGCTGTAACTGTGTGTTTATCGAAGTGGAAACACTTTATTCTAGGTTTCTGTGACCTTTTCCAAGCAAGAGGTGTCTATGTAATAGGGAGGTACAACACTTCGCTCTCTAGTTTGTGGTCTCATTAGAGCCTTCCTGTCCAAGTCAATACTATTATTATTATTATTAATACTGCGTTACTATTTATAGCTGAGGCTTTGATCAAGATGCTCTCAGGACATAAACGTGTAATGAACTCCGACTTCCTGAACAAACATAAAGTAAATTTTCAAGTCAATTCGCACTAATAAGACATTCTTCGGACCCACAAAGTTTAATACAGCATTCTCCATTTCACATCTGACGGCATGGCCGCGTGGCTAGGCAAACAGTCCCTGAGCTCGAATTTTACAAATTACTCCGGCTGAAACCGACCTAAATATATTGAGTGACTTTTGGCAACTGTAAAAAGGGCTCACGAGATTCTCCAGAGACCTAGTACCTAATTGTAGGTACGTACTTAATAAGTCTAGCGGTTTCTGCCGCTTGAATACACCGGGCGACAGTTTTGCAACTTAAGTATCCGGCAATTTAGCAACAGGAACTTAAGTGGAATACATAAACTTGTGTTTGTGCTTCTAGTTGCGTTACAGGAAGTGGACTGAAACTATATGTTTACGAATTAACATAGTTTTTATAGCTGTAGGTACTTATACTAGATACCTACAAATGCTAAACTTTCACGGATACGAAGGCAATAAATTCTGTGTTATTTACGACCTGTAAATCACTCTTCTCTTAGGTGAAAGCCAAACTTGTATTGTAAGTCAATGAAGCAAAGGTTTGGTGCTCGAAATGTTCCATTCGCTTCAACACCGGGTTCTGTCCAATATAACAAACAAATGGCATTTTGTTATGTTTTACTTAGTAAACATCATTTCATAAAAATCGAGCTCAACATTACAAAATAATATCCTGAGTTATTAAAATGTTCAAACGAATTTCTGTCACAATAACTAGGTACTTTTTAGGTGGATAAGTACTCTTTAAATATTTACGCAGTGACAAGTAGATTGGCTAAAGTTGCTTGTTTACCCCAAGTGTCTCGGCAGGATCAACTTTAAGACATGTCTGTAAAAATAAACAAAGTCTGATAGCACAAATACGCTCAGTTCCCGTCTCAGAAGATAGTAAGCCCATTAGGTCGCCAGGCTAGCCAGCTTACGCTTAGAACCTTTGCGAGCTTTTCAATTTTCTAACTGTTTGTTGTGTATTAAACGAGAAAAAGAACACAGCGGATACTCTAATGCTATAACAATCATTGGATTATAACGAAAATGTAGATAGAGATTTTTATATTACCTACTGTTTACAAGATACATTTTTTTAATCAACTAGTGGCCCGCCCCGGCTTCGCCCGGATGTATTTTTTTTTTCATAAGAACCTTCTCCTGACAATAACATACACAACAAAAAAAGAATTAGCGAAATTGGTCCAGCCGTTCACGCGTGATGCCGTGACCAAGGGAAATAGGGATTCATTTTTTAACCGACTTCAAAAAAAGGAGGACGTTCTCAATTCGACTGAATGTTGGTTTTTTTTGTGTTTGTTGTGCGATATTTTTTTTTTTAAGTATGGGCATTCATCAAATGACTTCTTCCGCTCTGGGTGGAGCGGAAGGGCGTGTCAGACTCTTACTGACTAAAACCCATCCGTGTTCCTTCTTAAGCCCTTTGCGTTCCAGGGCCGCGGTGACTCTTTCGAACAAATTCCGCAACCCTGGCAGGTTCTGGCCTTAGCGGGCCCCGTCGTCTATGCTGACATCTCTTTGAGGCGCGCGTGAAACATAACGCGCCATCGACCCGGGCCTGGCGGTGATCGGGGATCGCCCTGCGACTCCCGACGCCCGGGGCGTCTTCTCCTGTAGCGACGGTTGGGGCGAAGGCCTTGCCTTTCCCTCGCGCGGCCCGCCTCCTCCTNCAACAGCAGAACACTGACTCCTAAGTCACAGGATCACCTAGTTTAGGAGCCAGGGTTTATCTTATCCGTAATACCTTTAGTTAACCAAGTTATGTATCCTAGTCTTAAGCAATGTTAAAGGTTTTCGTATGAATAAAGATTTATTATTATTTGGATGATTCCTTTTTTTTTATGTGGAACAGTCTACTTCCAAAATGGTCCCGTTTCTGGCATGTCTGTTTATTGATCACACCAGTTCATAACACAACATCACGCCGGTACGCTGTGAAGGGGTACAGTCACGTACAATAATATATAGGTATACATTGTCACATTTTCTAAAATATCTTAACTTCTACCATTAAAAAAATATGTGTACGATATTTTCTTCTAAATTACCTAACCATCAAACTGTGTCAAAACTGGGTATACATTGGTTTCACAGTAATATAAACGAAACAAAATCAGTAAAAAGTTTACACCTCCAATGTAATTTTTAACTATCCATGACAATTTCTATAACATATATATATATACATGTAATACAAATTGAATACGTGTTATAGGAGTTGTCATGGATACATTAAAATGTAATTGAAAGTGTATACCTACTTTTTCCTGTTTTTGTTAAGTTTGTTACAGTAATAATTACAGTTTTATAAATAAATAGGGTTACTGCAATAAAACAAGGGCTTACAAAATCAGTGTGGTACGTTACCAAACGTAATGATTGTTAATAAAGCCTATTAAATATAATAGCGTAGTTATGCGTAGTTTATGTTTTAGCCAAACGTTATTGTTGTGTTGTTGTTATTGTTATTGTCATTTTGGTCGAGTAGGTAGGTATTGAACTTTTGAATGAAACCGGTGATTTTTTTTCAGGTTTGGTCCGATAGTAAAATTTGTTCATAATTATGAGTACAATTGCCCCTTAAGAGGGTGTGCGTTAATTACGGGACATGTTGTATAATCATTTATTTTAAATCACAATTTGATCAAGTAATTCACTATCGCTACACATAACCATTGTTAATTTTAAAAACGAGGTATCGGTACTTAAATTAATTAAAATCTTGTGTAGCAAACTTCAGCGTTTATAACATCTTGCAACCTTTCCTGCATTGACAAAACCATATTGTAACATACATTACTGCCTCTAAATCTATCCCATATCTCATGGACGTGTCTGACCAAGGCTTCTCTGGTTCTAGCTTGGTTGCTGTCCCACTCTTGGACCATCAGCCCCCACAAATTCTCAATAGGATTGAGGTCTGGGCTTTTAGGTGGCCATGGCAACGAATTCACGAAATTTCGGTTGCGACTGAACCAGGCCTGAGTGAATCTAGAATTATGGACCCCTGAATTGTCCTGCACAAAATCAATAGGCGTCAGTTCGGGAAAGTATACCTCTAAACTAGGCAATAAAACTTCTCTGCCAATTCACCGGGTCCACTGGCTGCCATCCAGCCCTAAACGCCGAAGCTTATCCGGCCACTTCTTCTAGATGGCAGTATATTTCTTTCCAAATAAGGAGTGTTATTAGGCCGCCATAAAGACAAACATCTATCAGCAGAAGAAACAAACAGAAAAACGGGCTGTGCTGGTATCGTAGTTCAGATATTCTCGAGCAAATTGTAGTCGCTGTTGTTTATGGCGTGCAGTTAAAAGTGGTTTTCGAGCCGGAACTCTTTGACGTATGCCAGCTGTGCGTAGGCGACGTCGAATCGTTGAAGATGATACGCGATATGAAGATGATATGTCATTGTCCTGAATTCGCACAAATCAATTACTAACCAGCCTGTTCACGATCTGCCTGTACTGCGCCGCGAAAGTTTCTTGGGGACGACCACTACTTTTAAAACTGACAACGTCACCGTTATCTTCCCACCGCTTGAGATACAAATACACGGTTTTTCTCTGAAAAAAAATGCATCTAAGTAAGCTGTTACTAATCAAGTAATTTAATAAAGAATCCTAAAAACGGCTGCGCAACGCCCGACACCCAATACATAGCTTACATTGGAATGATAATTCAAATTTAAAGAGATATTATCATTAATTTTAAGTTTTTCTTAATTACAAAAGCCTATTAAATAAAATAAAAAACAACAATAAATTGCAAACTCACCGTAATTCCCAATTCATTTGCAATGTCTGTAACCGAAAGTCCCTGTTCTTAAAGAATCATAATTACGTAACTAAAAGTTAATAATATTTTTTGGTAATCTATTGTTAACGAAAATTTGATAAAAATGTGTAGTTAATTTTGACACAATTTTTTACATAATTTTTGGACACACTTAGCATACTTATTTTTGCGTTTAATGTTGCTACATGAATTAGAATTTTAAGGGTATTTCTATGTTATTGCTCGTGACTGTAGGCAGATGCAAACAAGTCAACCTGAACTAACATGTTTTAGGGGTTATCTATTCGGGCATAACTATAATTATAATAATAGTAATGGTTTATTCATATTAACAAGTTTCCCTAAACAACTAGTGATTGGAGCCTCCTTTTAAACAAAACAAGCCTGTGTTAGGAAACTCCGCTCTTCCTCATCTTATCTAAGTTACAACTCGGTATTAACTTATTTTTACATTTAAGTATTTTTACTCTTAAAGACTAGCCTGAACCTAAAATGATTTAAAAAACAAACAAAATGTGTGTCTGTACCAGGTGAAGTTGTGAATGTGAGGGTGTGTATGTAGGTGTGAATGTGCATGTGCATGTGTGTATTAAGCGAGTTTGGGTGTAACTGTTAAAAAAGATTATGGATTGGGCGATGTTATTTTTTCTATATTATTATTGCAACAGTGCTCAATGTCCTCATGGGTTAGTGGTTTTATCCAGTCAGTTATTTTAATTTTACACTCGTTATATTTCTTATTATGAACGTAAATTTCTTTGTTTAATCTATTGTAGACCTGAACGTTTTTTGTACTGAATCCGGGCGAACTCAGTTCTAGTTTGTGGAACTTCCACTATTATATCTTTCCTTCTTTTCAAGGTTAAGCCAGTATCATAAGGAATGGTTTTGTGTTTATTTTAACGATTTTTAAAATGTATGATTTTTGCACCGCCAGTAATTTTCAACTGGCCTGTTGGTCGAGTGGTTAGTGACCACTTCTTTTCGATTCCCACCCAGGACAAATCTTTGTGTGATGAGCATGATCATTTGTTCTGTGTCTTGGTGTAATTTGTCTATAATATGTATGTATTTACAAATATATATAAGTATGTTTATCAGTTTTCTGGTTGCCATAGCACAGGCTCTGCCTAGTTTGGGATCGGATGACCGTGTGTGAGTTGTCTCAGGATAAAAATCACTGATTTGGTAAATACTTTTTTTAGGATATCTAAGGGTTTTGAAATACATTATTTTTATAAGGGCACGTTGAGCTCGCTCAACGTCAATAAATGCCAGTCAGTCAGTCTTAGCCGCACCCCCTAAATAAGGATGTAGTACGCTAAAACTGACTGTACCAAAGCCACGTATATTTCCTCGAGTAGGTGCCTTGGCGAAGTTGTATGGTTGGGTACTTTTTAGGAACGATATGCCTCAACGTTTTAAAAATCCAACTCAGTTTTCTTATTCTATTTGTGACTTGTTCGAGATGAGGGTACCAAGATCGTCTATGGTCAACAATTACACCAAGATATTTGGTTTGTGATATAATAATAATAATAGAACAAAATCTTTATTGCTAAAAATGTTATTTGTAGTAAACACGGTATTTCAGAAAATGTGCATAGATGTTACAAATTATTGGGTGAGCTGCTGTTCTCCATGCTAGATTGCTGAACAACCTGTATTAGGAGTAACAGTTGCCTCCCTACATAAGTGTACTATATTATAATAATATGCTACGTGTTGATTCCTTACAATTTGGTTGTTTACTTTAACAGCATTATAAATAAATATTCTTAGAACTAAAAGAAAACATGCAATTAAAAGTAAAAATAAAATGTTTTAGAGAGTCGTGTCTGTCTATGAGTTATTGTGTGTGTAATGAATATGAATTGATGTTGGACACGAGCAGTTATTTGTGTCATCACACGCGTGTCAAGTACGTTTGTGTCACAATTAAGTACAGACCTTAAAATCAGAGATTTTAAGGTCTGTACTTGATTGTGAACGTTGAGATATACTGAAACAGATATAATTATTTTTAGCAGTGTTGAGTGTGAGCAGGTTATTTTTTAGTCATTTTGATATTTAGGTCATACCAGTTTCAGCAATACTTGTAACGTCGTCCCAGGAATTCCCAGTAAAGACAACAGCTGAATCATACATAAGGAAAGACCTCTATATTATTAATTTTTAGGTTGCAAAGGTCATAAATGTAGATCAAAAAGAGTGTAGGGCCAAGCACGCTACCTTGAGGGACACCAAAAGTGACATTTGCATCATAGCTAACGTGTTCGCCCACTTCAACTCTTTGCTTCCTGTTTGTGAGGTAGTCTCTAAAAAGTTCTAATAACTTTATTGCTTATTGACCGATCTTGATGATTATTTTTGCGTTGGGTTTAATTACAGCTATATTGCATTTGCATCAGACGGAACTTTAATGATAAACCAGTGACCTCCTCAACTTGGACTCAATAAAATCTAGTATAGTGACATATTGTTAGGTTTATGTCCCAAAGCAAAGTAGATATTTAACTATGAGCAGCCGGTCAAATTTTTAAACATGAGGACGTGAAGGTTTGGGTGAAGTGATCATGAGGTGAGCTGTCAATCCATACAATCAAGATGTCACGTGATCACGGAGTGAGCTGTCATTCCATCTTAATTTTTTGGATTGATAGCTCACCTCGTGATTACTTCACCCAAGCCCTCACTTCGATGTTTACAGAATCAACCGGCTGGTCTGTACTTACACTAAAAAGTAACTCCTTAATAGCAAATAGCGCACCACTCAGAATAGGATTAATGTCAATTTAGTTGTCGGTTCGACTAAAAAGTGGAAAGTAAAAACTTTATATTTACCACCGACTTCCAAATAAAAACACTACACAGTATAAAAAAAAATAATTTCGGAAGTCGGTGTCAAAAAACAACCAAAAACAAAGAAGAACACAAAACGTGAAAAATAAATTTAAGTACCTATGTTTAATCAGAAACTTGGTCCCACACAAAAAACAGTACATTTATGTTTATAAGTGGAGGCTGTTGTGCCTACTGATCTAGAAATAAAAGAAATGCTTGTGGTACTAACACAAAAGAATACCCTACTTTTTCTAAGTATTCCAGAATACTCAAAGCAAATCATCCAGTACAATTCACACGTACAATGTTACATTCAAGTATCTATACACAAATATACGACGTTTATGTACGTACTTTGGCCGTATTCTTCACATGTATTATAAGTAGGTTTAATATAAACTTCTTCTTAACTCACTGCCTTCATCTTTCATCTTAACTTTAAGAAAACAAAGTTTGCAACAAAGGCGTTTCTTGCTTAGAAACTACCGATTTTAACTAAATATTAAAACGCCTTGCAAGGGGTCATTCAAAGCCTTAATTATACCAAGCTAAAGCTACCGCAGAATTTCATTTTGTACATAAATATATCATTTGAACACATATCACACTAGTATGGAATCTACATACTATGCTAAATTACCCTATCGTAGATGTACTCGTATATAATCATCGAATATATGGTAGATTCAAACGATCGTAGTAACGGATTGAAATCATGGGACATACCTACCTATCTATTTCAATAATATAATTTATACAGAGATCAAACTTATTGTTGATAGCATCATATTTACATATAACTTCAGATAGCGGCCTGCAGGGAGAACCTATGTTGAATAAACAAATTTTCATACACGTGTGTGCCTTCCACGATGAAACTTAATGAAATGAGGTTTTCTGTACTCAATCTAGTTGTTTATTTGGCACAAATACAACTTATTGTGTCTAAAAAGAATTAAAAAAAAAATGAAAATCTGTTTACAAATTAACAATAATAACTTATATTAACAAATATAAACTAAACTTACAACAAACTAAAATATAGCATAAAAAAGAGACTCAAGAGCCTCTGGCCAAAGTAAAAGCTAGTCTAGTAGTGCGAAAGGAGTCGGGGTGATGTCATCCCAGTGAGTCGAGATGATGCTGCAGGCTCCACTGAGTCGGGTCGACCAAAAGAGGTTCTTCATGGCTCTTCATGTTACTGGCGGAATGTGCAGTGTGCTTGTCAAGGTCGTTGATGAGTTTGAGGATTATGAGTGGCTGAGGATGCTGACCAAGAATACCCATCCACTGCATGCTGGTCAGGATACCCGTAGAAGCCGTGGGTACTGGCTGGCTGTATGAGAGCATGAGGTCAGGATGAGGATTGATGATGATGACGTCATTCTGAAGAAGTTGCACGAAGGCTGCGCTAACATTCAATGTCGAGGGTCACCAGTGTAGTGGGGGAGCGGAACAGAGAGTAAAGTCCCGCGTACCTCCGTTGAAATAGGAGGATCCTCCGAGCAGACGGTTGTTTTGTCTGGTCGGCAACTGCCCGATAGTTGATATTCAGACTGTTGCACATGTTTAAATCGCATGGAGAACTTTGCCTGCGCGATGCAGGATTTCGTTGGCAGTTCGTCGCTGGCAGGATAGATGCCGTTGCCGTTCATTTTGTTGCCTTATAATTTCGCTTCTTTGTTTTTTCATGTGGCGGCATTGATGCCGCTACACTGTCTTCTGTTAACTTCAATCTAACATCCGTTGTTTTTCTTTTGTATAACTAAGAAAACAGAAAAAGGACGAATTAATAAAGAAGAAAGAAAAAAGACAAGCAATCAATGATCATTAGTACTACTATACTTTATTATAACTTGCCAATTGTGGAGTCAATGGTATACTTAAAAAACCACGTCTTGACGGATTTTTTACATTTATTTTTCTGTCTGACCGTCGTTTCCATTATAGGGTAGCTTTGTACTTTTGCAGGATCACAATTTGTATAATCATCCTCATTATTTCAGCGGCAAGCCATTCTTTGCTGGTCAAGCGTCGCCACATCGAGCGGTCATGTGCGTCTCTCATCCAGCGGACTCCTCCCGGCCTTAAGCAGTAGAATGCGATTGTCGAAATGCCAAAATATGTATAAAGGATTGATCGCGTAACATTTCGACAGCGTTTGTCAATCCTATACATTACTGTTTTGAAAATCGCCTGCGCCACGCTATCGCTGACAGAATCTCACTTGCACAGAGCCTTAGGTACCAACTTGTACGCCACGAAGTGCGGCTGAACATGTTACAACTTTTCTTATCACATTATTATCTTGCATGCAATGTATCATGTACACCATGTTTAAACAAATAAAATCTACTTACTTACTTAGGTCATGGATCCACCTTGGGTGTGGCCTTCTAACTCCAACTGACTAAATTAAATGTTATTCCAGGAACGGCTCCATTTAAATATGCTATCCATGACACTTTGCAGGCACGAAACAATGGGAACTGTTCCCAACAGAATCCCACTCGTATTAAATCTCATAGGAAAATGACCGCATGTTTAAGAGCGTATGACCTGTTCCCCCGACACTGGCAAATGGCCAGCTTATGAGATGCTCAGCATGAATAATAAGTGGAAAGTATTATAAGTGATCACTTAGGACATTTCATTAGAGTTTGATTTAGTGTGTTTATATGGAAGATATGGACCTGTAATCATTGTGAACCTATTGTGAAAATAATACATAGGGTTGAGTTAACAATCACCAGATATTTTTAAGTAAAGAATGAAAATTGTGATTCGACAGCTATAATCTTCAGATATAATATTTCCAAATATTGAAAAAGCAACCTTTGCTCGTTTTTACAGATAACGTAGTAAGGTCCAAACTTTTTCTGCTTAAAATGAAAACACCAAGTGTGGCATATTTTGGCCTCGCACAGATAATTATTTTATTATACTGTTTAGTTATTAATTTTATTTTGCTGGTTTGTTTGTCTTGTGCGAGTCCCAAATAAACATTTTTCTTTCTTTCTTTTTACGTTTTGATATTTTCATTTTAAGCAGAAAAATAAAAGCTGTTCTATTAAATGTCTGGTTTTCATTATTTCATTTCAAAAAGTAATAACGAAATTTTCACATAATCAAACGTAATTTCAATAGTATCTGATTTGAGGGTAGCTTTATTAAAGCTTGTTCACCAATTCCGCTTAACCGACATCGAATTAATTTGACAGCGTCCAATATAAATGGTGTCAATGTAATGAATGTGCGTAAAACTTTTTTAAATTAGTATAATTAATTAAGTGGCTGTTAAAAATGTATAAATGTTCATTATATCACAGAGGTAAACTCGTTTTATAATTAAATAACACTTCGCCCGCGACTTCGTCCGCGCGGATTTAGTAGGTACTCGTCATACGTCAACGCCCGGTAAGTTTTGGAAAAAGAAGCACTACGATATCCATTCAACGGTCTCAGGATCAGCCTACTATTCCCCCGTTCACCCCGTCAGGGGTGGATTACGTAAAAATTGGTAGATCTGTTTTAAATATCCCACTTTTAGTTTGTTCATTCTAATTTCCACGTAAATTGAAGTAAGCAGTAATGTCCTCCCCTAAAATTTCATCACCCCTTTTCGCCCCTTTAGGGGTTTATTTCCGAAAAATGAAATATTTGTTATTCTTATTTTTTTATCCAAATCATTAATGCCGTGTTTTAACTTCATCGGACCAAGCATTAAGATTCAGTTCGCTCAAACCGCAACATTTATCTTACTTAGAGCATTTTTATACCCGTCGTAACTTTTAAATGAAAGGTCCGTTTTGAATCATTTAAAGTGTTATTTACATGTACATAATCAACCTTAATTATCAAACCATGGAAATGGCAGTTTTTGAGCCAAATCGTATCAAACAAATAAATATATCCTCTTAAAATATAAGTTTAGATAAAAAACAATGAATTTCTTCGTCTGATCTATTGTATTTTCAACTTGAAGTACGTAATAATAAGTTATTAAGGCCCAGTTTTTTTAACGAAAATGATCACATCATCACAAAATTATTGTGACAAATCTATCTTAGGGTGTTACCACACCAATCGGTTGGTCGTCGATCGATACCATCGATCGATGGTAGAATGTATAAGTCGACATCGACCGATAGTTTCTACTACACCAATCAAAATATCGTCGATTGATGTCATCGATCGATTATTGTGACAAAACCGCGCTTAATGTAGCTGTGATAGGTTGAATGAGTTTTCAACAGCCAATAGAATTAGCATTGTGACGAATCGATTTTTTTTTGAAACACTTCAATTATATTTAAATGTACATGCAAGTCACTATCGTCTAAGTCGGGCAGTCCTAAGCAAATTATATAGGTGGCCATAAAAGCTAGGCTAAAAAAAAGAGATGGTTTGGAAGGTTATAACCTTACAAACTTAACAAACAGGCAAACCCTAGCATGTATGTTAAATATGTATTTATAACGGTACAATTTTCCTTTATATGAAACTCGGTTATGCCTGTTGATCATGCCCGCAAGGGTAAAACCACCCCCACCTTTAGGCAATTAGTAGTTAAGTCCTTTTAACTTAAAAGTCTGTGGTTCTAGTTATTGCACTGAATTCTTCTTCCACGCCGAAAAAAATAATGAAATATTGTTATGATACAACACATAATACATTTATTTTTTATAAACCTTAATGTACATAGTAATATGAAACTGCCATAAAACTTTTTAACCGTAAAATTATATTTCATAAACAAACCTGAAATATTTCAGTAACGCAACTTTTATTATAAAATACAGGTGTGTAGTTGTGTATAATTTCATTGAAACTTGCTTTCAACTTAATTTGTTAAATAAATAATACGTTTGATATGCGAAACGTGCCAGTGTTAAATATCAGCACAAGTCCAACTGTTGGACGGTTGCATTGTACTAACTTTACTACAATGTTACTTCTCCGTGTTTATATTCAAAAGTGCATTAAGTACTCGTAACTTCTGACTTTGTTGCCTACTTCGTAAACTTTCTCCTCGCGTTCTATTTAAGGTGAACTTGCATTCAAAATTATATTTTATATTTAGATAGCCGAGGCCAATTTACGGTGTTATTATATTCCATTATGTGCATAAGTAAGTTCTTATTGTTGGGACACTGGCGCGGTGCCAGGCCCTCTTAGCGCGCCCGTCGGGCTAATGAGCATTTACAAGCGTACAACTAGTCCCTTAAGCCATGATATAATGAGTTTCTGGGTATATCCTTATGGCCGAGCGATTGCCGTCTGACCTGCAAGCGAGCTTAAGCGTTGAGGAACGAAAACAACAATGCATTTATGAAGCGTAAGTAGTTGTAAAAGTTTACTGAATATAATCAAAATCACTTCAAGTGTCACGCAAAAATAACTTCTATGATAGGCACACCGCTTCTTTTACAATACCCAATTTATTCAACCAAATTAACGTTTAGATATGATAACGCTTTTATTTATACAATAAATAAATAATAAACTAAACTTAGTGGTCATATAGTGAAACTATAGTGAATACAAAAATAGCCAGAAAGCTCACGATATCGGCTCTAAAAACCTTTCCCGCCCCAAGTACCCCAATGTAGGTATTTCGAAATATCTGAAACCGAAATTATTTTCCTTCTAAGACCTCAGTTTACCAACAGTGTGCCATATTGCTTCGTCGGCTAACTTTCTTCTGACAGTTTATTAGACCTGAAAATTTCGTTATTTATCACACTGTCTTAATATTTTCGCCAGGCCTTATCGTACACAACATTTAGTGGGACGATATATTTTTCTAAGCTGTGAACATTGTCATTTATGTCATAAATAATACAAATATTATTTCAGAAATCACCTTTGAAAATGTATTTTCGGTACCTGTATTAATAGTTTGGGCTCATATGTTTGTTGTGTTTTATACTCTACCTATGGTAACGATTTATCACAGACTGATTTATTTTCTAAACTTCAGTACATATCCCATCTCGAGTTATTTTCCTACATTTGGTTCGTTTTTGTATTCACTGGACTTCAGAACGACCATCACTTTTTCGACAGTTAAAATAAAACGAAGAGCCTATTTAAAAGCCAATTATGAAATCAAAACTTCAGTGTTAATGATGATGTAGCCATTAAATTAATACTTTGTTCAATTAAGATTATTTCAATTTTCAATTGGCTTACATTTAATAAGCATATCGCTAAGTGAAACGTGAGAGGGTGCGAAGAGTCCTCTCGCTCACAACTTGTTTATTCACGCCTCACTTAGACCGGTAAGTACTAACTGCGCTTATTACGGAATTAAACTTACTCTGAAGAACGGCTATGACACGGATGGGAACTGGGAGTTTTCAAAAATGTAAATATGTATGTACTTACCTAGTTTTATATAATAAAAAAAACTTAAGTCTAAATCGAATATATGTCCTTTCTTTTTCATGAATTGAAAAAAGCTTAACTTTACAGTAACAACAAACCCTATTATATTTTAAGATCGTGGCTGACTGATATGAAAATATCAAAGAGTATTATTTAGCAGTCGTTGAATCCAACAAGAGCTTTTTTACGACTACTAAAAATACAACAAGAATTGAACAAAAAATAAAATAAAAGAATTCGTATTTTTATTCAACAAGTATTTTATACAGCCAATACGAGTATATAACGGGAATTAAATATACTTCCAATGTAAACGTTAGAACTAAAATACCAATGTACTCGAGGTACTTGAATATACTGCTCGATCTAATACCGGTATTACATTTTCACGCGAAGCTGATATAAACTAAATAAACAATAAACCGTATTCAAATTGCTTTATGATGATGCTTCAGAGAATATATTATTATGGCGTATTGGATATCGAACCTTATGTTTGCAAATAATGTTAGTGTTCATTATTTTTACATATCGATTTTGATTTAATAGCAGTAGGTACGCTCATCACTAAACAAAACTTACATGCCACGCTCGTAGCACCGGAGCTACGGCGTAGCACTATGACTACGGCGTAGGCGCATTGCCCTAGTTTTTTTTCTTAGTTAGTTCTAGAAGTGCGTGGTCATATTTAAGGTTGGTGTTCTGTAGCTGCTATATAGTCAAGACACTATCAAAATAAAAATATATTGACCTTTCTTTAAAACCTCTACCGCGAAAAACGGCTAAAAGGTTAAAAACTTTGACCCCGACTTTTAACCCGCCGCAAAAAATGATTCAAGCAAGGTCGGGTTTAAAAAAAAAATCTATTATATTTTTTTATATTGTATCTTTACTGTACAGAACACCAAATTAAAATATAACCACGCACTTTTGGAATAAACAAAAAAAATACAGGTTTTTTTTTTGTAAAGTTATGGTTTGAGTTATGATTTTCGTGGTTCAAGAAGTTTTTATTATTAATATATACAAGCTTTTTTTTGCCAGTGGCCTCGCTTGCGCCTATAACCGTCTCTGTACCAAAATTCATCAAAACCGGTGCAGCATTTGAAATGGGTTTGCTCTTGACTCTAGTCTACGAAAAATAATGATATTTTCTACTCGTAATCGGTTTTCTCAGTACTTATTTAACCTTCAGAAATATGGAGTCCCAACTAAGAATATTATATGCTTAAATTAGGTTAGTACGCAAACAAATAACACCTATATCTTTTACTTCCAAGTAGGTACATTCGATCTACCTACTGTAGGGGTACCTACACACAGCCACAGAGTCACTATTGACCAATTTTCTCTCGGCACTCCGGCGTTGGCCCGCACTGTATGTGCCATTAAGTGGTACTGTGAGTTGACAAAGTAGTTTGGTATACGAGCGACTTAGCATTGCAATGCTTATTCAAACCGCTCGGGGACTGTAGGGGAGACATGCTGTGATTTAAGGGGAATAACTTACCTGAGAACAGTTCATGTGGAGACTGGTGTCTTTGTAAAGAAGTTTATGACTGAAATTTAAGGTATGTCCTTAAATTTCAGTCATAAACTTCTTTACAAAGACACCAGACATACCTTAAATTTCAGTCATAAACTTCTATTGTTGTAAAAGAAACGAAAGTTTATACTGTTAAAATTTTCACATGCTTTTAAATTATGACATTTTCATATTTCTCATAAATCGTTGAATGTTGCAAACGATTTTGCTGCAAAGCTTGCAATTAATCTGCCTAGCTTTCTGGGTTGGGATTTTTTTTTTTGATGTCACGGGGAAATCCTCATAGAAATCCTCCACCCTGGGGCGGATGGAGGGGTCTGTCAGACTCTTACTGACTAAAACCACTCCGGTGTTCCATCTTCCACCTACGCCGGGGATCGCGGGAACGTATGCGACTTCCGCAATCCCCGGCTGGTGCCAGCCCGCC
>NDFZ01003724.1:23928-34784 GCA_002192655.3 Mamestra configurata
TTTTTTTTTTTGATCTCGGGGGGAAATCCTCATGGAAATCCTCCACCCTGGGGCGGGTGGAGGGGTCTGTCAGACTCTTACTGACTAAAACCACCCCGGTGTTCCATCTCCCACCTACGCCGGGGATCGCGGGAACGTAAGCGACTTCCGCAATCCCCGGCTGGTGCCGGCCCGCCACTGCGGGCCACCTCGCGTCGGCGAGGGGAGTGAGGTGTTTGACTCCCCTCGCTACGTCAAAGAGGGGCGCACGGGAACACCACGCGCCGCCACCTCGGGTCCGGATGAATGGGGGGCGACGGACATCCCCAAGTCCGCCGCCCCTGGACCCAGTTAGGGGGGCCGGAAGAGGGCAGCGTATGCCCTCGTCCGACGCCCGATGCGCCTGCTGCGGGCTGGGAGAGCGGTCGTGATCACCTCTCCCTTTCCGCAGCCTCCTTCTGCGCGATAACTGTCTCGCAGAAGGAGACCACCGCGTCCCAGGACTCCTCACCGCCGACCATAGCATGAACTATGGCCGGCAGTGAGAGGTCACCGCCTACCACAGAGATCAGGGCACGGCGCGGCTCCTCCCAAGCGGCACACTCTGCCAGCGTATGCCACGCCGTGTCCTCCCGACAGTCGACGCAGTGGTGACATCGAGATTGGGTTGGGACCTAACCCAACCTAACCAGATGGAGCTGAGTATCAGTAATTTATTAGACGCGACTGCCTATCTGACCTCCTAA
Organism: Mamestra configurata; assembly: GCA_002192655.3. NCBI lineage: Eukaryota > Metazoa > Arthropoda > Insecta > Lepidoptera > Noctuidae > Mamestra > Mamestra configurata. The sequence goes on from NDFZ01003724.1 coordinate 24,654, forward strand.
CCAGTAACTGGGTAACACAATACCTTATAGAGGTATGCGGTACATAGAGTAAAGTCCCGCATATCTCCACTGAAAATGGGAGGATCCTCCTACCAGACGGTTGTTGTGTCTGGTGTGGGCAACTGCCCCATAGTTGGTATTCGGACTGTTGTATATGTTCAAATCACACGGAGAACTTTACTTGCGCGATGCAGGATTTCGTTGGTAGTTCGTCGTAGATGGCGTTGCGTTTCTTTTTGTTGACGTATAAATTTCGCTTCTTAGTTTTTCATGTGGTATCATTGATAACGCTACAACCCTTCGACGGCTTCTGTCAACCCGTAACGACTGTCAAAGATCTGAAAATGATAACCGGGACCAACTACTTGACACTTTTTACGAGGCACTGGTGAATCTCGGTATGTTAAGATGGCCACCCATCCATGGACCTTGACAAACGTTGCTTAACGTTGAAGATAAACGAGAGTGACGTTAATGATTAGCCCCAAGCTTTGTGCTCAAAAACAATCTCCTAGAATAATATTAAAATCACTTTCCTTCACATTTTCCATCAGTCAGTGACAGTTTACAATTTACTTGTAATACATAGGTAGACAGTTCAGAATATCGAAATTGCTTTTAGCTGATAAACTAAAACCAACACAGTGCAACCATATCATTTTTGCTTAATAGATTGTCATTTTCAGATATTCTTAACGGTAGATATGTCGCAGACAGTTGGCTTAATTAGCCGTTTAATTGGCTGCTTAACCGGCCTAGTTAAATCAACAGTCTAAATGCAATCCAGTCAATGCGTCTATTACAACATTTAATTAACGGGCTGGTGGGATGTTTAGGCCGTTCATTTAGTAGAGTAACCGTGTGACGAAAATAAATGAAATATTCAATTTTCAAATTTTAAATTCAAACAAAAATTTTAACTGAGTTGAAATTCATTGTTGAGAAAGTTAAATGAGTTTTTTATTTATTTTCATCGGTAATGCAGCTCAAATAAGAAGTTGTGGCTTCAACCCCTGTTCATCGAACCAAGTGGGATAAAACGCAAAGAAATTCCTCTCATCCTTACCTACATACAATTCGAGGACACCACATGTCATGTAACATCCACCAAAACGCACTCTCTCGTGCTGGATTTATAAATAATGGCTTAATCCCAGCAATATCAATAACACAAGTTTTATTACACACTTCCGTCCTAATAAATCCTACATATTATGGGTTCAAATCATAATTTAATTACAATTTAAATTTATTAGCACAAATGAAAATAGGCTGCAAACGATACAAGTTGATTACGCTGTAATTGCTCCTGTAATTTCCACCGCATTGCGTTAAATTTAGTCTGAGTTATTGACCAAACGTTTATTAATTTAGAACTGACACATTATTTATGGTAATTGCCCCCACAGTTGTCCATTTTGGCGAATTCAGTTCGATCTGATAGAATACCGATCACGTAGAAAGTTTTGAACTGTACAACTATTGCTGGCAAACTTATCATATCTGAATGGGACTTGTTAATAAGCATGCAGCTCGGATCAGAATTTCAATGGAAGAGAATTTCGTCGTCAAAGTTATCAGATTCTTTATACCAGATATACGTTTCATATTTTATCTATATCATTCTTCTTCTTCAGTCGGTCCCTCGTTACTGAGGATCGTGGTCACTGGACCCCTTTAAGCGGACAATCTGTCTCCATCGATTCCGGTCCAAAGTTGCCATCACCACCTGCTGGAATTTGCTTGAGGACATAGCTTCTTTAACTTGGTCCGACCATCGTGTTGGCGACCGGCCTCGTGCTCTCTTTCTTTCCGTATATATCATAAATATTGTATATTTGTTTAGGAAAACAAAAAAATGTGACAGCTAAATAAATTTTTAAGTGGTACGAAGTTCACTCAGTATAAGTGAAATATCTTATGATGGCCAAAGATACCAATTCAGGCAGTTAGGTAGGCACAGTAATCCCAATAGGTACTCAACCACATAAATGTATTAGAAACTATTAACATTACATTATTAACTTTGGTTAGGAAACGTACAAAAAAAAAACAAAATCACAGAAAGCCAATGTCAGCTTTGGTTGACACCGAAAATAGAAGTCACCGTCAAATAAACTCAAACTTCAATAAAATATCTAAATGCCGGAGCTAATAAAATCGATATCCCAATTTACCACAAGGACTAATAATACAATCAGAAATAAACGGCGGGAGTGTGAGCGCGGAGTACACTATCGGTTTTAATGTAGTCTACGTACTCGTACTCGTATAAATTGGCCTTATCGCCGCAAAGTATAAGACTGACTAATCAGTAAAAAGCTATACTGAGCTGCGCTTTGCGGTGCGCATTTTTCTTATTCGATCATAACAACAACCGAAGCATCGCTTTGTTTAGAACAAGGCAGGAATCACGCAATGTGCTTCGTCGCAAGTGTCGCTCACCCACTTGACCTATGGTATAATCTCGCATGCACAAGTCACATCTTGACAAAGTGACTCGCAAAGGACTCCACACACTGCATATCTTGATATTGTTAAGCTGCTCAGAATGCCTTTTCACTACCTAGAGGTTTGCAGCTGCGCGGCGATGTGTGTGATTTAATTTTTAGTTTTTACTTAAAGCGCATGTACATAGCACACCTTATCCGCTCCGCTGCACTTAGCTTTGGTGGAATCAGACACAACTTTCGAAGCTTAGCGTCACAGCTTAGCTACTCTAGTGGAAAGGCAGCCTAAGCAGAGTACCATACATTAAGGGCGGGCTGACACTCGCTCATGTCTCACTCCGGTTAGCAAACCAAATCACGCGATATGAACCGCGCTTATAAATGACCCGCGCTCGGTAAGGTAAACGTGCATACTACTTCCGATGTACGTTCTGCTGGTGGCGTTATTAACGTTACTGCTGGTACTTTATTTTCATTTTATCTAGTTGAAATAATATACCCAGTTATATTTTTTCCGCTGCTTCGATCACGTAGCCCATCGGTAGAAACCTTGCATTTTCCAAAAAAAAGCAGCTTGTTTTGTGGATTTTTTTTAAAGAAAATAATTCAGAAAATACTACTACTTACAAACAACCGAAAACTTTAATCTCTTTACGAGTTTAACGTTGCTTTAGACTAAATGTCCATATTTGGTAAATGGTACATGGCCAAACCAAGTATTCAAATTGATATTAAAACAGCAAATAAAGTTATCTAATTTTGAAAATTTTGCTCAGTCAGTAAACTAGCCATCGACGACTGCTGTTAACAACAACTAATCATCAAAATTGACAAGAGATTGGACAACAGATCAAATTGTATTCAATTAATCGACCAAGCTTTCAGTCGAAGGACTATTACTTGTACTTATTATCGTCATAATAATGAACTTGGACGTCTAATACATCGTTACAATGAACAGCCACTTGGCAAACAGATTGGTGATCGCAGTACGTAGTTACTAACACACTGAGGACGCTATTGCCCATTCAATTGACATAATCGCTTACGACATACATGAGAAGAGACTTATTCGTATTCCTAGCGAAGAATCTCACGGGAAATTATTACATAATTAGTAATTAGCCAGATAAGTTAACAACAGAGTTAGACGCACGAAAATATTTACGAGTAGGTATACCTACCTAAACTCGACTCAACTTGAATTTTATCCACTAACTTTTACTGTTAATCCTTGTTCATTCTAAAAATAGTTGGAAAACAATTTTGTCAATACAATGTTCGGTACCACATTGCATGAATGATCGAGAATGGACTCACTACAAAAAAAATATGAAGGCATTGTCATTGACTGGAATTCGCAGCAGTTTTGGGTTCCCGCAAACAGACAAAAAGCATAATAAATATCTCATAAATAAAGTTTATATCGTATTTACAGACAAACTTTTGTCGATATTATTTGTATGTATTGCTTACGTGACGCGGGTAAGTTAGCAGTATCAGATATTGAACACCGCAAAATTGTTTGCCCTGAAAAAATAAGTCGTGTTTTGGTCTCGGGATAGCGTTTGTACATTATTATATATATTAGAGGAACGCCCTAAAGCGAGGATCGTAATTTTTATTTCACTGGTTAAAATACTCTGCGATAGTAAGCTTTGCAACTAAAAGCTCCAGTCTTTTAGGTCGCTTCACGAAAAAAACAGATCAACATTTTAGTTTACCCGTGTTTTACATATTACATACATTGACTGTGTATTTTATTCATAACGATGTAACTTTTTTATTAAAGCTGGCCTGAGCTAGGGCTTCGTGTGGCGGCGCAACATAATCATTGAATTAAATCAGTACGTAAGCATGTCGGGGGGCAACAAGCCATAACTCAGAAGTGGAGAGCGTCTCGCGGCCCATAACATTCAATCGTCCGCACGGAGGGAGAATTTTGATGACCTCAAGGAAAAGTTTGCGTCAGAACACTCTGTATAAATCCGGGGAGTCATGTTGGGATTTCCTAAATCGCCTTTTTTATTTATTGCACGGCTACTACAGTAGGCAGCCGTTTAGGGAGTGACGTTGTGTTACTACTACGTGATACTTTTTCCTAGCTGGATGAAATACGTGTGTGGCCACGTCTTTATTTCGCGTGTGCAACTAACCTAATATCTCACGGAAGCAAATCCGCATTTTCTTCTCTTGAGACATTAGTGTGTCACCGGGATTAGCTCTGTCTCATGCGGTGAGACATGATTATTTCATACATGTGTTATTTCGTTTTAAATGGTAATTTCTCGTTTCGAAATGTCGCTGGTAATGTTTGTTTTCTTAAGGGTGTTATGAAATTAAATTACCTAATTGCGTCGTGCTAGCACAGCTATGTTTAAATTAAGTTGTTTGAAGGTTTTCACAAGTGCAAACTCGGTAATTCTTTTTAATTTCTTTGTACAAGAAATAATTAAACGTCGATATAATTTCTATAGAATTCCTCCATGACTAATTGACTGCAGTCATTCAGGTAGTTGGGGAAATCTATAGAGTCTGTGACTTTCAATCGTTAAAGATTGATTAAGTTTTCACTCAGCTAGTTGAACAGTCAATAAATAGATCGCAATCTGTCCCCGTGAGCTTTTACGATTAGGTATATCAACCTAATCTCAGAGATACGTCAAAAATTAGTTAACCTCAAACTCGGTTACGTTACATTACCTCCATCCCAAAATAACACCCCATAATGTATTTTAACGACAAAACTAATTTCCGAAATCTAACCTAAATAAATAAAATAAATCCATTCAAGACAAATCCTTATTACATACAATATTCAAGTCATGTACACAATCGGTCTTCTTCCCGTTAGCCATTTCGTTTATTTAACCGACTTTTCTATTTGTTGTTGTAATGGTGTATACCTCAGGTAAACAGCGGTACCTACGTCGTTTTTTACACGTAAAACTGTGCAAACTTTACCGATACAAACGTTATTTTTTCCATCGCGATCCGCGAACGACGGAACGAAGTGATAATTGCAAGAATTTAATGATCTGAATACGTGGGCGTGCAAACAAAAATATTAAACTAGCTGTGCCTCGCGGCTAAGCCCGTGTGCATAGTTTATTTTTTATTGTTTTTTATAAGTATAAAGTACCCAATGTTTTTCTTTAGACGCAAAGCTAACTTTTGCGGTTTCTCTTGAGTCGAACAAACGCTCTGATTTAACTATACCGTTTGGACAAGTTGGTAGGAAAATGTATTATGGGTAGAATAGATTTATTGTGCACAGTGTAGACAATAAATCTGTTAGACATATCATGGGTTAGTGTGTAGACTCGGCACGGTTACCCACGATATGGGAAGCCATCCGTTTCTTTTGTAGGTACAGCGCTAGTAAAACATTTTTAGTGCGAATAGAAAATTGTACATTTGAAGTTTATAATGAAAACTAGCAATCGTCACATATAGCTATGGACTTGGGGCCAGATATAAACTGTGACGAAGTCTTGTTATCTTTTATTTTGAACTGTTTCGTGCTGAATAGTGATCATAATTATATTTCACCGGTCATTATAATAAAAGATAGGTTCAATATTATGTTACTTATGAATCTTTCTCAAAGTTCATGCACGTTGCATGGAGCCTCATTTACGAATCGGAGTATATTTTAATAAAATTGAAATGAAAAATATAAAACACTACCAGAAAACATTTTGCACTCTCATCGAAAATGAAATATAAATATTCTGCTACACAATTTAATGCGAGGAGCACCTGTAACGTACAGTCGATACAAGTTCGAATATGGCATTCGTTATTTTAGCCCGGCAGCTCTATTGATAATAGTGGAGCTCTATTGATAATAGTGGAGCTCTATTGAGCTTGCGTGGAGCAATAAAAAGCTTTGCATCAAAGGCCCTTAATGTAATTGCTGAGTGGGAGCTGGAATAAGCTCTTACTGGCGTTAAAATAATTCCCCTCAGTGCGGCGGATGTGACGACGGCGGCCGGCACCGGTAGCGCGCACCGGCACGTCCTTCCGGCCCGGACTGCGCTCCCTTGAGCCCCTTAGGTGGCTTTCATGCTACATACTACGAGAAAATTATACAGACACATTAAGACATCAAGAGAGCTGTGGCGACGTCTGTGTACTACACTATTACTGGGATGGTATAAACAGATCATAGTTTTTAATGGGGATGGGGACGTTATTTACATTGGAAAATTTTTGTTTATTGTAAAAATTAAGTGTTTTCATTTTATTTATTTTTTTCGTTTACGTAAAACTGACTTATTTTACGTCAGAAACAAAAAGCTTGATCAGTTTATTCAGAGCAACTCAGCTTTGGTCTTTTGAGAAGCGCTCACCGCGGCGTGTTTGTGGTGCGGCCACAGACTCGCGAGCGCGATTTCTTGCAAGCTCAAACTTTGTGTTCAGAACTAAACTCCTGATCGGACCCAGACATAGTTTCTGACATCCCCTACATAAATATTTTTGAAGGACTAAAGTTAATTTCTATGTACAGAAAATAATTTTGTGATTTTGAAAAATAACATAATAAGCATCTGATAAACAAAAAAATTAAGAGTGATTTTCCTGTTTTTCCTAACTTTTATAACTTTCGTAGAATTTCATTAGTAGCAAGCTAGGTAGGTAGGTACTAGTAATTTTTATTTTTTATTTATTAGTTTCAAATATTGCTTAATTAACTTATAAACTAAGCCCCAAAAAACCGTAGTAATGGTTTGACTGTCGGTGAGTCTCTACTAGTCTGGTTATGTTATGTTTTAGTCGTAATTTCACCTATGTTTGTATTAGTTCCTCGAAGCCATCACATATAGAAATAGGTACCTACATAATATGGCTGAAATTTCGCTAGCAATCTACTTATTCGGATTAAAGCGAAAGCTTATGTTATGAAAAACTCGGTTTATCACAAATGGAATATTGAAAAACAATTTGATGATTGCAATATTTTGCTAAAATCGTGAAGAAGTATGAAGCCTTACGAAGTAAGGAGGGATCAGCCGGAGAACCGATCATTATGGAGAATATCTCTATATGCCCGCGGATCGAATCTGCACCATCACGATACTGCTTTTCAGAACGAAGTTCCACTTCAAAATGCTATAAGTAATCACTTTAATGGAATAAAAATCATATCGTATAAAGATTATATTGAAAAGTTTAAAACTACAATAAGCATAAACATTTCATAATCTATCGTTGTAGAAAAAATAAGCAAGCTCTACTGATCCCAATATATGTAGGTAGGTAGTCGCTACTTTGATCTGTATCAAATATTACATACAACCGATCGGCTAAACTATTTCCGCAAATGGTTTTCCCAAAANACAAAGGATCTGTATCAAATATTACATACAACCGATCGGCTAAACTATTTCCGCAAATGGTTTTCCCAAAACGTTTGTAAATCAGTGTAGCGCGCAATATTACGGGAGGTACCAAGTCAAACAAGTTTCCTCTTTGATGTTCAAATTCACCTGTATCGACTTGTTATATTGCAGCTGACGTGACGCACGGAACTCACATGATATATTCAAACTATAATAATACATATAAAAATACTGAAAATTACTCTACAAGTTCCCATTTAAGGTAAATTCAGTAATTACGTAAGATTTAATAATATTATAATATCGCCATTCCCACCTCATGTAAATAACAGTTAGAGTAAATGTAAATACGCTCGTTGGGAAGCAAGNAAATAATACATATAAAAATACTGAAAATTACTCTACAAGTTCCCATTTAAGGTAAATTCAGTAATTACGTAAGATTTAATAATATTATAATGTCGCCATTCCCACCTCATGTAAATAACAGTTAGAGTAAATGTAAATACGCTCGTTGGGAAGCAAGTACACATCTAATGAAAGAGAATATGGAATGTTACACATTCATTAGGTAGAATTAACAAAATTTTACAACTGTGTCTACCTACAGACTTTTACAAAATATGTATGAGATTCGAAGAAAAAAGAATCGAACCTATTTCAATTTCGTGGAAGCGGGAAATATTCCACTAAAGATCTCCTTTGATATGAATCAGTTATCATCATCACAGTATTTATCAAAGATAATATCCGCGAAGTTTCCAGACTGCGAGAATAAGTGCGATATCTGATCGAAGTTAAAAGAGCGAATACGAATGTTCGATCTTTGAAATCTCGTAATGGACGAAAACGACATCGTGAGTACAAACCGCCGTTTGTCACATCACTAATGGTGCGGAAAATCGCGAAAGTCCCGCTTTCTAACAACGTCGAAGTAAAATCGATAGATTGAAACCGAATAACGCATAATATATTAGGCACACTCGAGTTTACAGGGACCCTACCTATCGCCGTACATTAGGTGCTACTTACTTTACTACATTTATCTAAATACTAGATGCGAGGTTCGAGACCGTAATGGAACAGGATCGAGTACGGCCCAACTGTGAGCTTATGTAGGGACGTAAGAAGGTTGCCATGATAATGATGATACCTTCTCGCATTATCCCACAAAGGGATAGGGATAATGATTATAGGTTATATCTAAAATAGATCAATGGTTTCTAGGGCGAGAGCGGCGCCGCATAAATCCTCAAGGGCTTAGTTAACTAAAGTAAACCCTAAGCTCAATTCGGGTGAAATTTCAGAAGTTTAATTTTTTATCATGTCGACCTACTATGATTTAGAGAATTTCTAATTCTAAGCTGAATTAGAACAGCTCGGCTTTAAATAGTACGGAGTTTCGTCAAATATATTAGTGTAAGACAAACGCTCTTTTCACAGTTACGAGGCAGTTCACGTTACCTGACATAGTAAGACGAGCGCCGCCTACGAATGACGGACAGTAGCTCGTTCATTTCCCCAAACGTCTATATACGTACATTGTTAAAGTGGCGTACTCTAGCCAGATTTACGAGTACGTAAGTACCAGCATTCAACATGATTACATGGAATGTTACAAACCAGATCGGAGCTATAACTGTTAACGTTCAATCCGAACCCAAAGGCTTTATTACGTGTTATCTGTGTTGGTTTTACGGCCTGCACTAGTTGAGAGTGGGATTAATTTAGTGATCGCTACTCTTTATCCATTCGTTGGTTAGCTGATTTGATTGCGTTTTACATTACGTGTTTTGAACTATGGGGTCTGAACTCCTTGAATTTATAAGCGGTGTTCGTAGTGTAAAACAATTGAATTCAGTTTTGAATGGTCGACGCAGGTGATAAAAAGACAGAAGACATACTAATAGTGGAAGGCAAAGGCATGAATCTATTTAAGGGATTTATAAAGAACGAAAATAATTTATCTGATAGACATAAACTCAGCAATCTAAAATACATATTATAAGATTGAATTAGAAAAAATAAGAATTATAAGATACATAAGTAATCCTAGAACACTCATTGCTTCGATTAATGTAAATTTTTTTCTTTCAATATCTGACTGGCTGAGATGAAAATAAAACATTTATTATTTCAATAACACATCAGTCATGTAAAAAAAATCGTTTTGCCATTGTATGTTGGTCGGATTTGTTTAGTAAAAACCCCGAACAATTTTGTGGATACTTGCTTTCTGTGCACAATTAAACAATGTTTTAATAAGCTCTCGAAAAAGTGAAAGTCATCACACAAATCTAGAGTTCCGTACACAGAACAGTATGTAGCCTTGACGG
>NDFZ01003725.1:0-15485 GCA_002192655.3 Mamestra configurata
GGCATCGCGTTTTAAAATGTAAACTTTTCTCTTTTCTCCCGTTTCTGCTCCCTTGGCTTAACGCACAGGATTTTTTTTTCAGGTTAAAATGTTGCTTTCTATAAGTGTAAATATTTTTAATAATAATAATAGATCCTTTATTTCAGGCAACTTAAACCCATAAAACACAATACATATATATAAGTATAAAAACAATAATCGAATCGAATTAGTTCCAGCCAGTACTGTTAAGAGATTTTCTATTCTTCTTTAAAAAAAAAAATCGCTTCTTTATAGTATTCCTCCTCCTCCTCGCGTCGTATTCCTCATTGCTGAGGGTCGTGAATCCCCCGATAAGTGGTCAATTTCTGCTTTACAATGTCTCTCCACCAGTGTCTGTCCTTGCCATCCTTTATAGTATTAGGAGTTTAAAATTATAAATGAAATACCTTTAGAAATAAAAAAAAACTACATAGGAAGAGACGGCGAGATGCCCTAGACAATTACCAAAAGGGCTGTTCTAGGTGGCTCGCGAATAAAATACCGAGAAAACATTGAGGTGTAGGCGGCATGCGAATCCTACTAATATTATAAACGCGAAAGTTTGTAAGTATGGATGGATGGATGGATGTTTGTTANCAAATACCTTTAGAAATTAAAAAAACTACATAGGAAGAGACGGCGAGATGCCCTAGACAATTACCAAAAGGGCTATTCTAGGTGGCTCGCGAATAAAATACCGAGAAAACATTGAGGTGTAGGCGGCATGCGAATCCTACTAATACATATTATAAACGCGAAAGTTTGTAAGTATGGATGGATGGATGGATGTTTGTACCCTTTCACGCAAAAACTACTGAATGGATTTTGATGAAATTTGGCACAGTGGTAGATTATAGTCTGGAATAACACAGAGGATACTTTTTATCCTGGGAAAATGTTCCCTTGGGATAATTTTCGACAATCACGCGGGCGGAGCCGCGGGCGGCAACTAGTAAAAAATAAATATGTCATTGAAATTCTACAAATGTAATCGTATCCGCCACTTATTTACTACCGATTAATTAATAAGACACCCAGTACTAAACATTTTTTTCTGGTATATCATACATCCTTTGACAAAGAAAATTGATAGTGACGTGCCAACCCAGCCTTGTCGACGCCAGTAAGAGAAGAATAGAGGAACATAACATGTACTAGCACTTTGTCAGCCATTTAATATATAACATTTAATCGGCCCATTGTGGCTTTCGTAGGAGTTGAGCTATAAAGCTATCTGTAAGTCCTTTATTGCGTCACGAGTGATGTACAAACTATTTTGAGAACGCCCACTTGACTTAGAAATGGCTGGAAGGCAATATTTAATGGAAATTGGTTCAGGATTCAGAATTCATGAGGCTAGGCTCAGATCTCGTTTAGATGAAGTGTTTTATGTACCCATGTGCGTTTAAATACGTGAAAACTCAATATCTCAATAACTTGAAGACAAACATCCACGCAGGTTTGCATTTGAATTGCCCAAACGGCAGCGCATATTGCTTGCAGAACAGATGGTCGTGTCTGAGTTTCTGGAGTTGCTATTGCAAACCAGAAACGCAGTGTTGGAAAGCATCCCATAAGATGGACCGATGACCTGGTGACGGCTACGGAAATCTGATGCAAACACACATGACTGTTCGATATGGCGAAACTTGGAAGAGGCCAAGCCTCAGAGATCCAGCAGTGGATGCCTTTCGGCTCAGACGATGATGATGATGATGTTTGCATTGCTTTTTAAGCCCGATAGACGCAAATAAAACGACTAACCAGAACAAAGCACAAAACGAAACCAATTTCAAAACCATTGAAGTTTACAACAGAAATTAAACACGTAACACCGGTGCCAATCGAGTTGGGTCACATTTGATTCCTCCCAAACCCTTCGTGTTCGAATCCTTTCGTAATATATTTTATCACGGCAATAAATGGCTGAGCCATGCATAACATTGTGTCGGACCTCCAATTTATCTCGTCAGGAACAATCCAATTATATTTTTTCTGCCAAATAGACACATTGGAGTCGAACGTGGAACTGGATATATTGTTGCCAGTGCCCAGTGCCGCTTCGTTGATTTTATCTGGTGTTTTATTGTGTGCCTACACGGCTCTGTCTGGGGTTGCGAATTTACATGGTGGAACGGTTGGGTATGGACGCTTATGTCATTACAACTGAATTTACGTCTTCATTAACTCTGTCTGGCTATACTTCCCGTTAGGTAGAGCCTAGGATGTTGATTTATAGGTTACTTCTAGGCAAGCGTGCTCCATTGTCCACTACATCATCGCTTTCCATCAGGTGAAATTTTGATAAAACACGAGCCTAACAATAACGGATTCCGCATTCATTGTACCGATAGTCGTGTCAGCCAATGGCTTAATAGCCACGAGCCTCGAACCACACCTCAGGGGGATCTCGTTAAGCAGCTAGATCTTGGCTTCTTGATTCAGAAAGCGGTACTTCTGGACACGGCTCGCATTGTTAGGAGGTTCCTCTCTCTGAAGCCCTGACCGCCGGTAGCTTGGACCCTGTTTCCAATACCGGTGAACTACTGTTTTTTTACATTTTTTAAACATTTTTTTAAAACTGTATTATTAAGACATATTTAAAAATGCAATAAATAAGTAAGAATTATGAATAAAGGAGATAATACTAAGAGTAAACCGGTTCTAAAACCAAGTCGTTCATGTATGACGAATTACGAAAAGTAACAAAGGGTCGTCAAGGAAATACAAAAACTACCCAAGAGTTCGCTTGAGCACCTTGCTTAGAGCCCTTAAGGATCCTGAGCCCTTTTCTTGCTTCCTCATAAGCCTTGTTAGACTAATAGCGAGGAAGTTTACGGCAATTTGAACCGTTTTAATAGTGCAAGAAATATAACATTTTGCTTAGTGAAGAATGGTACAGTCAGCGACAAAATGCGATGAACATCTAAAAGGTCCAAAAGTCGTTCAAACCTTATAACAACAAGTCACTGAATTTTGCTTTAGAAACAAAATGCGGTGAACAAATCAATGTTACAAAATTCGAATATTTGTAATTTTTCTTAAAAAAAATTATTAATTTAATTGACAGTCTACTGCGTTGAACACAATTGTCATAATTGCATGACTATGCACGTATTGACATGGTTTCTATAATATATAAAATGTCCTAAGTGCACCATGTGCGGAATAACAAAGAAAAGTAGGTGAACTAGAATATTAATTTTATAAAAGTTTTATCCAATTTTGTAATATTGTTCAGTTTACCGTTAAGCTGTTCAGTGACTATTGATGCTTTAGGTGTTGACAATTTTTGATTCTTTGTACTTGCTCAACAAATGTTGTCGCTGACTGTAGGGTCACACTGGACAGAAACAAATGAGCACAGGGGAAGCTTTCTCCCACCAGTGGTATGATGTAGTACCCTACTGGCTTCTTAAAACCATCATGATATCGGTGTTGGGGGGAGACGGAGCTATTCAAGGTGCATTGCACTGTCCCTTTTCTTACAACAAAATCAATATGGTATTGACACGTCATAATAGTGGTTCTATATGGTGTCGGACGTAAACGAATAGCAACATCCCATCACTTCCCATGGGTGTCGTAACAGGCGACTACGGAACTCACCAGAGAATGGGCAGTAGCATTTTCTGTGGTTCTGTGCATTGCAACAGCAACACTGCGATCGCCAACCCGTCTCCCAAGCGTGACGATTATGGCAACTCTCACTTTGTGGGAGGCCTATGTACAGCAGTGGACGTCTTTCGGCTGATGTGATGATGATGACGTCATAATTAAATGGACAGATAACAAAAAAATTATAGTCAATTAATATTACTCATTTAACATTTCAATCAATTGCATGAATGACTTTTGATTTTGATTTTATAGACTGGCTGATAGAAATCCATGAAGTGAACATAAAACATTAAAAGGTAACCAGCAAGAACCAATTTTACCTCAATTTTTCACGTAGGTATTCATTTCAATATCAAGTCAGATAGATTAAGCCGACTAGCCACCCACTGAGTTTACCAAAGGGCTTCATTTCGTAATTGGTGCTCATTGATGGAATAGCACACCGACTGAGCTCATTCCGAAATGCGAACCCCCTCTGTGCAATCCTACTGCGCAATCTACGATGTAATAAGAAATTACGGAGAGCAGAGCAAGCTTTGGTAAGAATACATCTTATTTGGTTGCACAGACAGAGCAGGTGGATGCTATAATTACCCATAAAAACATCGGATTCAGAAATATCCTTTCCGAGAATATTTTAAAGTTAACACTCCATGAACTTATAAAATAGCGTCGACAAATTGTCTGACGACAAAGCAATAAAGGGATCATCAGATTTCTTAAGCACTCAAGATCATTGAAAACGTCGTCAAAAACTCGAAATAGAGCCAGAACAGACAATTCTACAGAGACCCTTTTTGTTAGCCAACCATTTAATTATGGCTCCGCAAATAATTTCTCGAAAAAAAATCCAATAGCAATCATTACGATTGTATTCAGAAGCGTTGGATGATCGCCTCAAAGGACCATTTCTCGTTTCAAATATTCCATTTGGGAATAACGAAACAACGGGGCGCCGAAACGCGTCCGGTTTCGACTGAGTAAATCCAATTTTATTACGCTAATAAAAGGCAATCCAATTAAAGCTGGAGATTTTTTACTGGCGTTGCTCCGGTCTGGCCCAGTAGGGCTCTCCACTCTGAAGGGGCGGTGGGATTCAGCGCTACAGGTTCCAAATGTAACTGTTGCTGTAACTCGTTACATGGCTCCTTGAGTAAATCTTGAGAGGACGAAGTAATGGCATGTATAATTTAGGAGCCGTGGTTTTAATATGATTAAAGCTTGCTCGGAGCTTTTATAGAGGAAATGAATAGTTAACGTTAAAATGGTTAAGTGTTACGCTTAAGAGGGTTGAAGTGTTAAGACGCATTGAGTTTTTAAACCGACTTCAAAAAAAGGAGGAGGTTCTCAATTTTTTAACATTAAATGAGGTTAGTTTGAGTTAAAGATAGTGCATTTGACTCTGTTTAATAATATATGAAAATAGAACAATAAATGCACAAAGTAAAATAATCGCAATTTCAAAGGGCAAAAAACCGGACCGCATGCGCCAATACTCGTCAAAAAACAAATTGGTGAAGTACTCTAAAAACGGCAATGGGTTACGCCACTTAAACGCACGAAGTGCAAAACATTCACACGATGGAAATGAAAATTAAATAACAAAGGTGTGATAAAAAAAAACATATACAATTGCTTTAAAGGCTTTTGGTATGTATTAAACTAACCGGATTAAAAATTATGATACCGACGGTAGACTGCTCTTCCATTTTGGAGGGTTAACAAAAAAGTTCGTATTTTGTTTACCGTAAACATTGGATCTACCAAAGCCAGACAAAGATACAAAATTAAAATAAAAATTAGTGTCTAATCAATTAGTTTTATCAAAATATTTGTATCTTATATTTTGGCGCTTTATTTCGAAATTAAAACCACATTCTTCTTCGAAATTCAAACATAAAAGAAACAAAAGACAATAAAAAAATACTAGAATATACAACATGAACATAGTTATCGATTTTCATGCCACCTAGAACTAACTTCACGATGTAGAATTCAGGTGTCGGTGTGCGCGCGCATCGTAAAAATTCACTCTCATCAGTTTTCTCCATCGCGACAAAAGAAGTATAACTTCAAAAAAACAATAAGAATAAAAAGAAGGGAGCAAAACATGCTACACATTATTTCACAAACCATATCACAGCATTTTCCAGCGTAAGCAATGGCTTCTTCGCAATTGGGAATAAGCCCATAAAGAAAAGTAGCAAGCAAATTCAGATAGACAAAATGGGACCCAATCTCTTAAAACAATATTTCCACAAATGCATTTGACTCCAGAAAAATGTAAAAACGACGTCGCTGGAATACCGCATATGGAAGATTTGCAGTAGATACGTGACCTCCTATTCACCTACCGCTTTCTAGAACGTTTTGGCCGAATGGGTTTCGACTATTTTTATTTATTTATGAGTATGTAAGTTTAGTTCCATATTGTGCTTCTTCGAAATGGATCTGTAAGTGGTCATACGAATTGTGTCATCAAAAATTCAAATTCTTGAAGCTATTGTTTTGTCAGTGCAGAGTGTGTTTTTATGACAGTATTTTGAGACAATCATGACTGCAGCATTAGATTCAAGACCGGTTTCCGGAGCAAAATTTGATTACAAAATTATTGTGATAAATATTTAAATGGGCTGCTGTATGGTGTGTGATTTAATTAATATGAAACCAGTCAATCGCTTATGTTGACTTGTATTGCGTAGGTAATTTTTTTTCAGAAACAAGGCGTGAGTTATTGATGAATTTTGAAAGCATTGTAAACACACCGAAATGTGTCGCTATGCTAAGTTTATTCAGTAAGCACGATATACTCGTAGATTCAATCAGTGTTTCGGCAGAGAGAAGTGTGCACTTGCCCCTTTAACATCTTGCATGAATATTTTCTCTGCAGAATTCAACATTTGTATTTCCTGTTGAGTCAATATTTATAAATGCTCGACTACGGGTCATAAATCTAGGAAATAAACCAATATTTGAAAATACCTTGTAGATAGTTGTGCGCCTTGGAGTACATGTACTATACACAGGCAAAGGATAATATAATTTTATGATTATTTAGCCGAGACACAAGGTAGTGTGCCAGCCAAGTTCGCGAAGCAAGGGAAAGAAGAAAAAAATACATTAATTATGAAAACAGTCCACCAGGTACACACACATAAAATAAAATAAAATGCAACAATCATTTTAAAGCCTCGCTCCGACCGAGGTTTATGCACATATAATTAACCATTTCGGCATACCTTCGATCCTCCCATAACTTAAAAAATATTTGACCTAGGTACACATTTGAAATTTTGCGTACCTATTTCGCAATAATTACCAAATCCCAAATGACTTTAAAAAATCTTGTACCTTTTACAAAATAATGACGTCCGAAAATTTATATTTTGTATTTCTCGCTGACTCACTCATCAAAATTTAGACCACAACTAGGTGACACAGGAAAATTTGAGAAAAATTAATGTGGACGTATACAGCTGATTTCTTCAAATGGACGTGGTTCCATCTACATTCTACAGTTTTATTTCTCGTTGTGACCCAGCTATTACCACTTTAATAAATATTTTGCTACTACAGGTACGTAGAACTTTATAGTAAAACATAAGGAGAAATCTCGAAGAGTACCCCTCTTCGAGATTTCTCAATATATATACACAATAAACAACACATCTTAAGCTATGAGTTCGGTACCAAAACAGGACTTCTCAATGGAGAAACAGGAGTTCTCAATGCTAAGAGTACATTATCTTTCCAACTGGCAATTGAAATCTAGTGCTGGGTGTCTGACGCCCAGCAAATGCTGAGATGGTAACCTTTTCGGTAAGGACACGCTCAGCACAATTCTGTTCCTATTATTCTTTCTGACTCTTTGTCTTTATTGTTGTACGTGTATGTCTGTCCGAATAAGTGTTTTCTATAATATTTTATTTATACTAAAATTATAAAAAGGAAAGATTTGTATATTTGTATGTACAGAATAAACTTAAAAACTATAGGACCGATTTGAAAAATTCTTTCAGAAATGGGTAGCTACATTACCAGCGAGTAACATAGGCTATATTTTATCCCCGTACTCCCACGGAAACGGGAACTACGCGGGTGAAACCGCGTGACGTCTGCTAGTTCCTTTTATTTTTACTGACCTTTCCAACTATTATGAAGACATAACTGTAGTTTAAACATCAATTTTAATAGAATGTTAACATTTAGATTTATTATACATAAACTGTTACTCCCAAGACTCCGAATTAGCAATCTGCAGCTTTGCAGAGAATTTTAATGGTGCAGATTACTTAGATAATTTTGAGACATAAATGTGTGGTAATTAAATCAAATTATGAGCAATCACTTGTAAATGGTTAGTGTTAAAGTTATTAATAAACGTATCCTGCGAGAAGTGAAACTGGAAGGAAGTAATTTACGGTAATTTTTTTAATAGCACTTTCAATATCGATTATTTATTACTACGCCTATTGTTGGCATTCAAGGACGTGAAAACGAAACGCTAAATAATTCACGGTTTTTTATTTATCATCATCATATCAGCCGAAAGACGTCCACTGCTGAACATAGGCCTCCCCCAAGTGTCGCCACAACAATCGGTCTTGTGCGTCTCGCATCCATCCGCTACCCGCGAGCCTCACCAGGTCATCAGTCCACCTTGTGTGCCAGTGGAAGGCCTTCCAACGCTCACTCAAAGGTTTATCGTAAAAAAACTCAAGTTTGAGTTAAGCTCACCTTTATACATGAACTTCATTTTCAGTGTGTTATAACTTGTTTTGGTGTATATAAAAAATTAAGAGCTGATTAAACGAAAGTTATATAAGACATTTTGATATAATGTGTAATTGAAACCAAAAAAATATTATTCTTTATATCTCATTTTATTACTTCTAGTGATTACCAAGCTTATTGGGTTAAATGATGAGCACATCCAAAGTTACCCAACGCAATTGACATACTACTAAGTTATAATTGCGCTAATTACAAAATCTGGCATTGACAGGCACCTTGATGACCTAATTAACGAAGACAATATGTTCTCTGTCAGTGGAATTCAGGCAGTTCAGCATCTATGAGGGACCAGTGCTCATTAAGTACAAATAAATGAATGAGTGGAATCTGTGTTTCATGATAGCAACAACCTGGGTATCTTCAATTCAGGAGTAAATAGGATGCTTGTATCTATGGGCCTTAGTTGCCTGATAATAAAGAATTATTTTTATTCCGTGTATTCATTTAAACTTACATACAATTGTATTTTTTTAAATTTCAAAATAAATTATGAAAAAAAGCATTTAAAATAATAGCCCACCGGTATCAAGAACAGGGTCAAAGCTATCGGCGGTCAGGGCTCTAGAGACAGGAACCTCCTAACAATACGCGCCGTGTCCTGAAGTACCGCTTTCTGAATCAGGCCCTTTCTAGCTGCATAACGAGAGCCTCCTGAGGTGTTGGTCGAGGCTCGTGGCTATTAAGTCATTATTATTATTATAACTTTCCATCAGGTGACATTGTGATAAAATGTGAACTTTGGAAAAAAAATGAACCTTCATGGTAAATTGACTACCTCATTATATTAATATCAAGGTACTCTTCTAAACTACAAACACATAAAACACCTCAACCCTAACATCATACTATTCAAATGCAAATTTTTAAAAGGACAACACGGAGAACTCCAGTTATTCCAACAAGGGCACTTGTCCACTCGATTCCAGCTGTAAATCCTCGCGTTCCGGCGACGTGATTGGTTGGATTAGTTGAATTAGAACTGAATTGGACGGTAAAAGTGCCGATTGACAACTCCGGTCACGCTTCGAGTATGAAATAGATACTGTAACATGACATTGTAAAAGGTTGTTATGTGGTTACATGCAATTTTCGTGCCCCGAATTTTCGATCGTCGCAACCATGGACCCCCAAAATATTTATTGCATTCGTAAAATGGGTCTCGTAATTTCCATGGGATTGAGAGAATATTTTGATGTTTTAAATGTAAAGGGGACCTTTCATTTTACGTGGAATGATACAGTAAATTGATCGTCGCAAAAACATCTCTGATGTTTTGATTTCGAATACTTTGCAGAAATAGCAAGGCTGCCATAAATGTCGTGACTTCACAAAAGGATTATGACGTAATTATTACGAAACACAAATGTTTTGTCTTTTACTGTTGTTAAGATTAAACTTGGAGCTTATTTGCAATTATCTTGCTATCTTACTGAATGGTTCAAAGGATAATTCGCATTAATTTAAAAACCCGGGGCATTGTTAAATAAATATATCTTTTATTTTGCCTATGTGATGAACAAAGGAAATTACTTCTAGAGGTTAGTATAAGAATCTCAAGCATAACATAAATGCAATCTCTGAATAAGAGATATCCGAACACAATGAAACCTAGGTGTCGGGTCCATTCGAACATAATATCAAAGGTTCAGTGCACAGAAGTGTTAAATTTAGTCTCTTTGAGGGATCACGTCTGCAATGAGGAAATCCGTCAAAGAACAGCGGTGGCCAGGCTTAAGAGATTAGCAAACTGTGTCGACGCCCTTGTTCGTCGGAAGGCTTGCTTCTATAGAGCTGGGCTGCATGAATGAGGAGTCACATGTACTGTGTAGGTGGAGCTTAGAAGACAATGTTCAAACATCATGAGTTGAACGATCCGCTGTTGTGACATTAAGGGAAATAGTTTTTAAATTAAATTATCTGCAATTTAAAAAAAAATTGGCTGTTTGGAGGATACTCTATGCTGTCAGTGCAGAACAAATTGTAGCTAATTAGACAAGTTCTGATGCAAATTTAAGCTTATGGTAAACATAGGGTATTCAGCTGAGGGGTTGTACCAAACAGACCAATAAATTACCCATGCAATGGTTCCTGGTGAAAATGGTGATCAGGGAAATTGTCAACGCAACTTGGATCTTGGATGGTACAGTATGATGATGTCCATCAGAACGTAATATTTGAGATTTTTTTTAATGCTTTTATAAATACAGAACCTTACGAAAAGAGCCTTCATCAGCATGTGGACATCAGGGCAATCTGGTGAGAAGACTGAAAAGAGAAACCGAACGAGTAAGTAGGTATTATTAGTATTATCATATGTTAGTGAATAGTGTAATGTAGCCCAAGAGTACCTAATAAATACCGGAACGAAGTGTATTCGCCTCAAAAGAGACCATCAGGAAAGTGCTAATGGACACATTTTCTAGTAAAGTCAATTAAATAGTTTATGATATAATTAAATTACTTATTAATCTATAACTATGCTAGGTTGTTATAAGATTAGAGTTTATTCTTTTGGTTTAATATATGATAATAAAAAAATACTTATATAATATTGTCAGGCTTACCGCATAAAAGATTGGATTCTGAAATCGGTTCAACCAAAGTTAATCCACTTATTAACCGGGAAAATTGGAATAATCCAACTTTTTAAGCTGTGCTGCATTGTACGTCAACTTCGATAAAACCTCAACAGATATTTTCGTCGACCACATTCCGTCGGAATATTAAAATTAAAAATCATTTTCCAAAGGCTTCTCGGTCGAAAATTAAAATACGCGGGGACGTCAACGTGTTTAATTAAATCCTTGTGAACATTTCTGAACCAATTCATAAAAAAACGATATAAGCCGAATAAATCCGAATTATTCGAACCGTTGATTGCTTGTCGTTAATCACAGTCATCGCAGCCGGCGCTTCAATATTAATCATACACTCGTTATCTGCAGTAAATCTGGGCTGGCGCACTGAACACTAGTTAAATTGAAAATAATTTCAGCTTAAACCGGGTACGGCCCGTCCGCTGCCCCGTTAAATATTTGAACGTGGATTTTCTCCCGGCCATCTAAAAATACAAGCTTTTCGGTAATAAGATTGTGAACATAATACGTAAAATAAATATCAACATTCATTTAGAATTGTTTTTAATTATTCCTATTTGTATGAAAGGCATGGTTCATGATTATTAAGCTTCCATTCAGGCTACGGATTAATAAGAATGTATTAAAGGCTCGGCAGGCTGCCACTAATTACATCCGAGACCTGAGATCCTGGTCCATTGTCGATGCCCAACGCAGTTTTAATGAAGCATACTTTGAATCTTTTCAACGTGAACTGAAGATCGCTTGAACCAAGGTGAAGCAATTTTAAAGTTTCTAGCTACACGGAAGAAAATGGTCCGGGAAAGTTTGACTGTTCTTAATTATTGTCAGTCGGTTATCGTGGCTAGTTGGAGTTCGGAACTCTATAATCGTATATCGTTCGAGTACTGTTCTCTTTAACAGTGTTTTATAGTTGTTAAATAAAATTTAGTTCGTGGAGGAAATTGCATTCCCTACAGTATTACATGAGGTGTTTAATACTTTGAGTTCGAAACAGAGTTGTGTTTGAAACAAAAATACATATGTACATAACATATGTATTTTTGTTTTTGATTGCATTGCTACGACTTTTATTTCATTTTGACTTACGTTAATAGTACATACAAAATCGAAAAATAAGCCGACGTACATTTTATAACAATCTACATTTCTGTTTGAATACGAATGTAATTTGTGTGTTAACATGTTCAACCCTAAAAAATGCCCCAGGTTACATAACTAGCAACATCCAAAATAATATTAATAAAGAACCAGAGGTGATGTCGAGGGCGTGTGTAGTTTTTATGCTCAATGAGTTCATACATTTTATTAACATTCCAACCACTGTTGTACGTTGTTTATAAACTTACGAAATAAATTCCGAGACTATAATCTACCTCTCTGCGAAATTTCAACCCGATCCGTTTAGCCGTTCTGCCGTAATTGAGTAACAAACATCCAACCAAACTTCCGCATTAAAAAATTGGAGTTAGACATATATAAGATTTAGAAACAGGAGCGAAAGGCATTTTGCGTTTAATTTTATCAGTCCGTATCAGTCTTCGACCAAGCCAGAACCACCATAATAATCTGATGTTACTACTTTTTTATGGATGGAAAATCATCAAATGACTCCTTCCGCTCTTATTGACTTAAACCCATCCGTTTTCCTCCTAATGCCCTTTGCGTTCCAGGGCCGCGGTGACTCTTTCGAACAAATTCCGCAACCCTGGCAGGCACTGGCCCTAGTGGGCCCCGTCTCCTATGATGCTACTACCCACCACTATACCTCGTGACTCAACTCTCCCCTCCTTCTGCCACGACTGAAAATATCGCACTAGCGCCGCCGCACGAACTTAACACGCTAGTACGACGCCACCCTAAGTCTTCAAATTAAACTGTCCATCAAAAACCACCCCAGTTATCGTAAATCACATTTGATACGAGCATGCTCGTAATTTTTTCCTAATACCCATTATTAGTGGAACGATGCTGGAATCTGGTGAAAGATCGATATTTGGCTTAAATTATGTATGAGATCGTGGGAGGTATCTTTTAAATTGTTACTGTAACGGCTTTAAAGGAATTATTAATATTTTTTCGGGACTTGTATAGTGTTCAGTTGTTTTGGCATGAAGAATTTGGATAATGTGTGAGTATGGTATACGTACAAAGCTTGGGTAATGTTTTGTGTCGTGTCTTTTACAGGGTCCTGTATATAGCTGAACCCATCAGAGGGTTATGAAATAGATTAAAGACGCTATAATATTCATTGAAACAACATAATCGTGTGTTTTACATCTATTTCAATAAATAAATACATTCTTACTATTCTTTTAAATGTGTTATTTTTATCAGCGATAACGTAAAAACAAGAGAGATGCTTCGAAATTATTCCTCATATTTATTAATTTTCTTATGTTTTAATCAAAACTTTAATCGAAAATAGATGCAAAGCCACACGAGTTCCGTGTACGTTACAAAATATATAACACAACAGCCTTAACGAAACAGTTCAAGCGGAAAATCGGATATCTTGAGCCAGAGCATTGATGAGCGCTTACATATTCATGAGGTATGCCAAGCTTGGCACGACTCACGAGTAGGTTCCTTCACTACACAAAATGACGGCTGTCACCGATCCGCCACTGAAGCTTGGCGACACTGTAGAATAGGGTTAATATGTGATGGTATTCTGTATAAAGGTTTTTGAATGTACTGTTTCGTTTTAGCCCTTGCGCTGCCCTCGCATTAGTGGGCATAATTTGTTATTCTGTAGTTTTTTATTATTTTTTATTAAAAAAAAATGTATTATGTACGTGTTGTTCGTACTGTAAGTGCAGAGAGTAATTAAAGCTAAATAAATAAATAAATAATAATAGCCTGTCCCTAAGATAAACCCGACCAGCAAAACCTAATAAACTATGTGTCGGGTTTAAATAGTAATATTGAGGATTTGAGTCATCGTCGGGAACGGATTAGTCAGCTAGACTCTGCGTTACTGAGTGCTACAAAGCAAAACCCCTGAATTTCTTAGACTCACTTGAGCAAACCAGAGTTATCTTTAACCGACCCAGTTTGGCCGCTGTAAAACTAATCTAGCCAAATGGGACATTCTTCCCAAACGCAGTGCCCAGTGTGGAGCCCCTTTATAGGACATGCGTCACTCGGAGGTTCTGGTGCTTGGGCACGATGGACAACTACGGATAGTTGCCCATCGTGCACAAGTACCAGCACCATCCAAGATCGAAACGAAACTAATGATAGAGCTGAATTAAGAACGACAATAAACGTGGCGGGGCAATGTCCTCGAAAAGGGACAAAATCTCGAGCGATGCATAGTTTCTAACCATAGGTAAGTACACCAATTTGTGAAATACTTGAGTCTAAGTCCGTAGGCGGTAGATAAAAATAAAAGTTACCTATAAACAGGAAATTATTTATATTTCAGATAAAACTGTAATTTACTTTATCAGATTCGTTGGTCACGATACACTTTTCCCATTTTTGTTTTCTAAGTAATATACGATCTAGCTATAATTTGTTTACGGACCTCAATAAAAAACTTAATATTATTTCCATATTGCTTTGAAGAATAAGCAAAATAATAAGCTATGACTTCTGCAAAATGGTTATGTATCAGTAGTCTTATGATGGGGGTGCACGTATGATTGACCCAATTTGTTGAAAAAGTAAGGAGATCTATAAATAGTCCTCCTGACGCAGATCTACACCTAGCAGTGGAAGATTCCAGGCTAAAATAATGATTATTTGCTTAGTAGCCTACGCAGTGCTGACGTCAAGTTTGCATTGATGTTTGCAGGAAGACATACTCCGACAAGGCCGCTTAATATCTTCTATTCAGATTATTTCTACTCTATCACAAAGTCTTCGTTTCTTCATACTTAGGAAGAGTCCCCAAAATAGAACAGATTTGCAAGTCGACGTGAATTGCAGTAAGCACTTACCGTAGAGCGCAGACATGCCAGTGTCGTCAGTCTGTAGTCTGCGGCGTCCCTACGGAGCCTCACTGGCTGCACTGGCGTGCATTCGCTGTCTAAGATTCTTGCGAAGAAATACTGGTGTTTTAACGGTGTGGTATTTTTGGGTTGTTTTGTTGTGAGATCGTCAATTTAGCATAAGTATGTACTAGGTAATGGCTCTCTCAGTGAAAAGGATTTTCGTGGGAACCCACGGTATAATAATATAATAATAATAATAATATATATCCTGGGACAACTCACACACGGTCATCCGATCCCAAACTAGGCAGAGCCTGTACTATGGCAACCAGACAACTGATAAACATACTTATATATTTCTAAATACATACATATTATACACAAATTACACCCAGACACAGAACAAATGATCATGCTCATCACACAAAGATTTGTCCTGGGTGGGAATCGAACCCACGACCTCCGGTTAAGCAGTCAGGGTCACTAACCACTCGACCAACAGGCCAGTCAG
>NDFZ01003725.1:22900-34796 GCA_002192655.3 Mamestra configurata
GCTATCTCATACATCGAGTCATTCGAATCAGGAAACTATTTAATTCTGACCGATTCCAGGAGTGCTCTGCAACATTTGGCTCGATGCACCTCGAATTGTCAAGGTGCACCGATAGCCTACAAAATTTTGGAATCCATTGCCAGGGTCCAGAGGAAGAGTAAAATTACTCTACAGTGGATACCATCCCATATTGGCCTTTATGGTAATGAGGAAGTTGATCGATTAGCGAAAGAGGCGAGCACAGACGGAATAACTTTCGAATGCCTGCCCTTGTCTAGTGATCTGTTGTTTCGAGTACGAGAACAGTGTTGGGATATGTGGAAGGAATATTTTGATGAGAGGTCGCTCAGTAAGGGGATTTGGTACAGGACCATTCAGCCCAGCCTTTGCCGCCTTCCTTGGTTTGGGGGCACAGAGATAAATCGTCGTGAAATTGTGACCGCGTTCAGACTTCGCTCTGGACATATTCCCTTAAATAGCTTTGCGTTTTTAATGAGGAAGACTGACTCACCCAACTGTTCTGAGTGTGATAAAATAGAGGATGTCACTCATATTTTAGCGGAGTGTGTCCGGAACGAGGCTGAAAGGAGTAATTATTTAATAGAAAATAGTTTTGATTCTAATAACGTTGATATATTATGTATAATAATATTCTGGCGGTTCCCCTTTCAAAAGTCGCCAAAAAACTATATAAAATTGTAAATTTAGGTATAAAATGTAGATGAACCTTGTAGAATGTACCTATGAGGGTGGCGTGGTCATACTGATCAAGCCCTCCATAAAAAATAAAGATTAAAAAAAAAAAATGATACAGTAGACTTAGCGTTTTCAATTGAGTGCCTATCATGCCATAACCTAACCTCACCACTAAATGACGCTGTTGCTACATACGAATATTATTATTATGCCGAATTTTATCCCAACTAAATATCAAATTACGTATCATCATGCTGGCAAAACTTGATTCTTCGTCCTCATGTGTTGTACATAGAATCTTATCTTTAATCTTCTCATCCCCATGTTTAAACCAGGCACGTTACTGCTACATGTGGCTCCAAGCAATGTTTGTGCACGCAACGCTAATACTGCTACACATTGTGATTCCGATCAGCTTATAAGGGAAGCGATAAGTATAAATTCGTTCGAGCTTAAAGGGCTTGACGTTTAATTCAAAGTAATAATGACAGACCTTTTTATATCAACAAAAAAGTTGACGTCAACTTACCCAATGAATGATACATAATAATAACTTAATAATATTAATCAGGACACATTCAACTCTCAACCAATTATTGTGACAAAATTTTAAGAACCTCCAAATACAACGTTCGGTCTCCAATTATCGCTCATAACTCTTGTTGTACCCATTGTAACAGGGTCACACATGGTCGCATAAAAATAATAATTAAATCCCTACATTTTTCGTCTTAACTAACTGCTGTGACATGTTTTTGTCAAATTTATTTAATTTTATTAGATAAAAGCACAGTTTCAATGATTTATTCATATCATTGAGTATATAATGTATTTCGTTTGTAAATTTCCTAACAAAAAGTGTATTTTTGGCTCCGCTGCGCGAATGAATTATTTATCGAGGCCTTTTCATATATCAGGGCCCTTATCAATCGTATTAAACTCTTGTTTTGTGCACTATTGTGCCCTAAAAATGGTTGGCGTGAACGGTACAGGCGATAAAAAAAGATTTTATAACTTTGCACGGACAATTTTTAGATCAATGTGAACACTATTTGAAAAGCAAAATGGTCTAGTTTTTAGACAGGTGGGAATATGATACATGCCTTTAAAGGGCTTGTAGTTTTCCAAGTCATTAATTCTTGTGATTATTAGATAGTATAATACGACCACATTGGCTGTTATATCAACGTTGTGCTACTCGTAGTTAGTCGTTCGTTACTTCCGCTAGATGTCAATTTGTAAGTGTCAATACTTATCTTGTAACATAATCATTATTTTCGTCGGCTGCGGTACGTGCTATGACAGAATTATTAGTAAGGTAATGTAATCAATAAACCTGCCTAATTATAATATTTAAATTGCTCACGCAGTAATCTTTCACGCTGATCGAGGATAAAAGCTAAACAAAGACTTTAGTGTCGCTGTAATGAAGTAATGTTTTACTTAGAAAATAGATCTATTTGTCTGATTTTAATATCTTTTAAAACAGTTTTATTGTATCACTGAAAATGCCAGATATAAGATTTCCAGAAAGATCGAAAACAAGAAGAAGTCATTTGATGATAAAAAAGGTAACTTACATATTTTTTATCACCTGCTTGCAGTAATAAGGGTTTCTGAAATGACGAGCACCAGGTGGTGCGAGCACTGAGGCGTCAAAGTCAAAGTCAAAGCGTTAATTTCAAATAAACCATTTAAAGGCACTTTTGAATTGTCGAAGTCGGTCAGCCATAACATAAAGCTAGTTGCACGTTCCAATGTGTAGATCTCTATGGAAAAGAACTTGCAAGAGACTCCATAGATACTCTTTTAAATCAGTAAATATTTACAAGTAATGGTTACATGTTGAAATTTCATTAAATTATATAATACTAAAGCATGCACAATGCAAATGTCGAGCCATAAGAGAAACATGTAGGTTAATGTCCGAGGTAATCTTTTGAGGAAATAGCCACACAGATTTGAGTGGACCTGTCCAGACAGTGCAAGCATTTGTCAGTTATCGTGCAGCTCAACTCAGAACTTTGAGAAGCTCAACAATCCGACGAATAGGTTCATGCACTTGTCAAAAGTCAATGTTTGCTTACATTTGTTAAATTGACATCAACGTCAGGTTGACGTCAAAGTCACTTTTCAATGAAGAGGATGCCTATGTGGCACCAACTGGTGGCGCAAGTTTTTCTGGAAACCCTCGTTAAAACACTTCAAATCCAACATTTACTATCATTTCTAGACAGAAAAATGAATAATAACAAAACTAAACAATATGTTACAAAGTAACAAATCCTGTTTTGTTCAAAATAATGCGTTTGCGGAATAAGGAAGAATTAGACATTTATGTTTCTCTTGAATACATTATGTATAGAGTTATAACCTTACACAAAGTGAGAATTGCAGGTTATTCAGACATACAGCCACCTAACCTCGCATTTTTAACATTGTTCATATTTTTACCAGTTTTATATTATTACTGTCAAGTGGAAGATGCATATAATTTTATGGCTGTTATCTACAGATCTTTTGGCATTTGCAAAAAAATATATATTTTTGTCTTAAATCTGTTTATGACTGGTCAAAAAGAATCAGATTACTGTATTACAGGGTCAGCGGTTTTATTGCTGTATGTCAGGTGGCAATCAAAATGGCTTTCACTTGGTTTTTGTGAAATACAAAACGCAGACGAATAAAAAAGCGACTTTAATTTCCGTACTAGGACAAATATTGTTGTTACGATCCAGTGATTCTCTCCCTGTTTCAACATATCCTACTTGAAACATCCCTTTCATTTTAGTCACGTACACAAATAAAAGTATTAGTTTGTTTACTAAGGTGTACAGGCTTCGTGCGCGAGTCCGACTCGCACTTGGCCGGTTTTTATGTTTTGATATTTTTCCATAATGTATATTAGCTACCTAATATCACTCTTAAATATGATCACGCACTTCTGGCACACCCTGTATAACTCTGTAACTCTCACAGACATAATCATTCTTCACCATTGTTAGGTATAAGAAGTCTACCTGTCTATTGTGCTTCGATTATATCAGGCAAATGTTATTCTTATGAACTTCAATTTTAAATGCGAAGGTTTGAGTTAACTATAAACTGATTAAACTTTATTGTTCTCTATAAAATCTACATAAAAATTTAAATCGTAACCTCAGTATCTTGTGTTCCCTTTGACACCTTTTTGTTGATATTTTAGAGGCCATTTTTGACTAGTCAGCTTGAACATTGATTATTGCTGTTGGTATGACTAACTACTTGAACTGGTCGGTAGAATATTTTAAGCAACTTGAAAATTGTCACTTAATTTTAATCCAGGTATCAAAGAAAGAGAGATGTTCCATACGTTAAGTAGAGTAAGACGAATAATAACTGGCCAAGTGGGAATCGAACTCCCATGCAAAGGGTTCCGAACGAATCTCATTTCATAACATGTTATTTTAACAGTAAAGACTTGTTATAGGGTTTTCTGTAATCTATAGGTAAAGGTTTATATTTTTTTTTCAAAATGTTATGCTCAGGAGTTCCGGAGATTAGGTCAAAAGTAATTTATCATCTAATTTCTTGAATAACTTCATCACTATTTATTTTAAAATTAATAAAAAAATATATAATTAAAACCCTCACAATGAGCCAGTACATTTGATAAGTCATACGGTACAGTATGAAAAACTTCTTGAAAATTTCTAGTTTTACCCCTATAGGAGCACCATAATTTATATATTAACATAACACGTCCGTGTTTGGGTCACAAAAGTTCATATGTGAACCAAAAGGAATAGAACCTTTGTGGCATAGGTAGCCGTCATCATTTTATTTTTTATTTCAAAATCGCGGCGCACGATGACACGGGTATATAATGGGTAGAGGGTACTTATATACTTGAAATGCGGTACTTATATGTTTAAAAAAAATGCTTATTACTTTTCTCATGTAATCTTCACTAAGGATTGACAATACCTAAAAGGATTTAGAACACAACCCAGCCAATCTACTCTAAAACGTGATTTTTCAACCGCATTATCTCACACAAGACGAAATTAGGCAACCATACTGTCGATTATCATCTCGGTCAACGTTATAATAGCAAAGGGACTCGATCAACATCTCAAGATGCTCTCGTCAGGCGTCCGGGTCAAGAGTTTGCTACAGAGAGCAGCTCTTTGACAAGGCACGTAGGTCGTAGGTGTGATGAGGTGTCTGCTTGAACTCTGTCCATTGGGAGTTGCAAGTTGTAAGTGGTTGTTTCGATACGTGTATCATGTTCTTACTTGTAATATGTTGCAAGGAGAATAAGACAAAAACTGAGGAGAAAGTAAGACACCAGAAGAATTAAGATGATACAACCTGGTGTTGCTATTACTGAATAGATTACTTCTAGGCAAACGTGCTCCATCTTCGACCACATCACACGAACTTTTTTTTTTTTTCCTTATCCTATTGTGTCCTACTGCTGGGCAAAGGCCTCCCCCATATCCTTACAGACATTCTTTTCTTGCGCCACCTCGAACCAGCCTTCACACGAACTTAGTCAACAAAAACAAAAACATTTAAAGAGACTGGTCAGCATCTTAATTAGCATTGCATTATGTAAAACGCGGATCGCTGCACTGAGATATTTCCAGCACATTTCATTCTGTGGCGAACGTTTAGATGAAATATCAGTCGTTTCTATCGAAGGGGAAAAGTCTACATGAATGGTCGAAAATGATTCAGTTATTACTGTACCGCACCTAAAGGCTCTTTTTTCTACACCTTATCGTTAAAAAGATAACATTATCGATAATTTCTTTGTTCCGGTAATCCTGGAAAACTTAAACTAAAACCATGGTACACAAGTTCAACAGTAACACTAAGCGTATCGCAAAAGCGTCTTAATACAAGTTATCCTAAGCTAATATCTAAACTGAGATGACGCCGAACACAGGCGGCTCAGGGTAGATGAGAAACAAACGGGAGATTATGGAATCATCTATGTTTTTGCTTTCGAAGTCGCGGTAATCCGCTAAATGCTAGGAACGGGGGGAGCCCTATATCCAACAATGGGCTTGACGTTATGATGGCTAATCTAATTGTTTATACAACGTGTAGCAGAATAAATGCAATACCTCTTAAGGGATCAATGTCAAAAAAATCAGATGTTCAGTACATTTTGTCGAGTTATGTGCACAGAAATGTATGGGGGACTCGATTTTTTCATCGCTATTTCAGTGTAGAACACACACAACACACACACACAACACAACACATAGCACACAACAGAACAGTCACATAGCTACTAACCAATCGTTTAAAAAATCTACGTCAACAGACGCTTTACTTCAAATGAG
Organism: Mamestra configurata; assembly: GCA_002192655.3. Classification (NCBI taxonomy): domain Eukaryota; kingdom Metazoa; phylum Arthropoda; class Insecta; order Lepidoptera; family Noctuidae; genus Mamestra; species Mamestra configurata. The sequence goes on from NDFZ01003725.1 coordinate 28,933, forward strand.
ACCAATATAAGGGCCAGGACCTGCTCTTCATCAAAACAGCTTGAATAAAGCTTAAACAAAGTGTTATTATACCTCGAGATTTTGATATTCGTTATCACTGATATAACCCAATGTGTTGACGAAGACAGTAACTCAAATCTCATAAAAGAAGCACAATTATCTGGACTCTTTGAATGCTTTTCAAAATTTGAACACCCTAATCGCGACGAGACACAGTCGCTCGCAACAAAACAGTTGCTGCTAACAAATAGTGGTCCGTTTATGGCATACCTCATGGTGTAGATAGCAGGGTAACTGCGATTGTTCTCAACAAACTGTTATCAAGTTAGTTTCCGACTAGCACAGTAGTCTCATAATTGAACCGGTATTGTTATCGCTAAGAATTAAATGCTGCCTTTAGAGGATTTGATTGGGTTTGTAACAACGCACTTGATTGTATTCAATTGTTAATTTTTTTTAGAAATATTTTCAGGCTATCAAAAAAAAAAAATATGGTAAACCTTTGGCATAAAGTGACTGGTTCTGTTTTGAGATAGAAAAGGCATTGAATTAAGGGTACACACTACTTTTTTTTGCTATGCAAATATATATTCAAACTACATAAAAACCAGAGCAAAAATTACGTGTAACTTTACACTAAAATATTTTCTGCAAATCACAATAGAAACAAACTAGGAACTAACTAAGTTGAGGCNATAAATATTTTCAGGCTATCAAAAAAAAAAAAATATGGTAAACCTTTGGCATAAAGTGACTGGTTCTGTTTTGAGATAGAAAAGGTATTGAATTAAGGGTACACACTACTTTTTTTTGCTATGCAAATATATATTCAAACTACATAAAAACCAGAGCAAAAATTACGTGTTGCTTTACACTAAAATATTTTCTGCAAATCACAATAGAAACAAACTAGGAACTAACTAAGTTGAGGCAGTCAATTCATACTGCGTCCACGTCAGAGCGTGGCCATGTCAGTTCACAAACCACTAGTTTTCTGTTGGCTACGTTAGACCGCTATAAAAAGCGATGTATTTCTGACCTAATTAGCCTCAGTTTGAGCAGTAAAGTTGTAAAGCGCTTTATGATTTTATTGCACTGAGTAGTTTTGAAATAGAAATGGTTTGTAAGCAATGTTTTTAAAATTTACGCAGAAAAACATGCAGAGTAATCGTATTTGTAAGGTTGCGTCCTTCTTGTGCGTCGTTGTTGAAGCTTGGATCAATAATATAATTGTTAAAGGTAACCGATGCTTTCTTAAAATCAGTGCTTTTCATTAAAAAACACGCCGTGCTATCAGTAAAAATTACGAACTGCCATACAATCATCCCATATATTAAAAAGTATGAATATTGTATGACAGTTTATTTATTAATTATAGTGCTTTACAGTTCACCTCTTAATAAACACAAAAATCAAGTGTAAAATGGGCGGTCTTTTAGCATAGGGAAATCTCTTCGTTCAGCATTTACCCACATTTTAGGGCAGAAATATTCAAAAATCCCTCTAAACCTTACTTCTATCAGGAACTTTTGTGCAAAACGTCTTGCTTCTAACTGACAGTTTATCTGACTGCCAGAGAATGAGTTTATGATTCAAGCTCGGTATTTGATACTATCGTGTGAGATGTAGGTCATTCGCGCTCATTTTGCGCACAGAAAATCCAGCGGAATCAACTTAATGCACGCTCCATCAAAGCCAGTGCAGTCAAACCACCTCTAATACATTCAGCGCTCGTGACGTCACAGTGCGTCGGTGTTGACGCACGCACACGTAATGTGTCAAAGAACAGAACTGGGTGGAAGTAGTGACAGGTTTAGTGTCTGATTGTCGACTTTAACGATGGAACAGTTGGATTTATCAGCAGTATTAGATTCATTACCATTGCGATATAAGGCAGAGTTTTGACTGGATTTTTATTGGATTTCTCAGGCAGAAAATATAACATACATAATTTTAAAACGATAATTTTATAAACATAAACTGTACTAATTGCACGTGTAACGCAAGTAACTTCTTGGCTTTGTATATTTCATTAGAAACTACGTTTTGCGTGACAAGGACGAAAGAATCACAAGTAAAATTATCATTCAAATCAGCATTCATTCATGTTTATTTTGTTTCCCTAATAATATATATATAAATCAGTTAGGTACAAAGGGCACTTATTCTGATTTGCGTGATTGGTTTCAGTACCTAATCAACTAACAATAAAATTAATGGTACATTTTTGAAGACAATACTGTGAATTGTTTTAAGTTCAATATGTCCGGGGCACTCAACTACTACTTATACCACCAAACAGACTAGAGTAGTCAACATATAATAATATATTATGTTTCATTTCAAAATCAACGCAACCTTAAACTTACCAAGAGCGAATAAGCGTAAATATAAATTCCCCCAGCCAAACTAAAGTATGCCTTTGCAGTGAATACAACTTAAGGAAACCAAGTGTGAAATGAATCCACAAACAGTTAGTCATTCCTTCTTTTTGAATACGAAAATTGTTTGGCCTACAGCAAAGCTCTGAATTTCGTTTGATTCAAAAGATTCCGGTTTTCCGCAACATATTCACTTTAGGATGTACTCGTACGAATTGTTGGAATTATTATGTTAGTGCCGGCTCCCACATGTTTCGCTATCTAATCTCATTGCAGTTGCGTTTAGGAGTGAACACACGTAATTATTTATATCTACTTTTTGTTGAGTTTAGTTTTTCAAAGATCCAACAAACTGTTGGACTTTGGGTAGTTTCAATGCCTCGATATGCACGCAAAATGATATACTTATTTTTTCTAAAAACACCCAAGCTATTTAAAAACAACCTAATAAGATAATTTCGATTTTAACCCCAAAGAAAATAAGTTTCAATCTTGGGTAGCATCCAATACATTCAATTCGGAGAAATGCAAAAACACTTAACTTATAAAATCCATCCGCACGATTCTCGAGGGATCCATGTCGGCAAGTTTGATTGCCCCTGTTTACTTGCACGGGTGTGGCAGAGTCTGTGGCAACGTCACACAAAGGGCAATGCGGGCAGCCGCACAAAACAATCCACTTACTTACAACGCAATATACTTCGATACTTATCTTTGGATGAACGTGGAGTAATCAACTGAAATATTGTCTGTTTTAGTTTCCACATAGTGTATGAAGATTGTTTTCAAACTTAGGTCGATTTGTACTTTGGACGGGAATGACCATGGTAATAAGGATTAACCGATATTTCAACTGTCAGATAACTTTTATCCGGTGAATAAAAATGGCGGTTTGACAGTTGTGTAAAAATAGGTCGCCTTTTTTATTCTGCAGATAAAAGATCTCTAATTTTTGAAAAATCGCCCCCCTTGTCTTTAGAGTGCTGATTTTCGTTGTCTTTGCCGAAAAACTGGTAAGAAACTTCATGCTCTAAAGAGTATCTAACCATAAAGTTTCTTGCTAGTCCTTCTCTATAGGAAATTACCAATTAGAACCGTCCACAGTGACACTTTCAGAGTTAAAAAATTGAACTTAACAGACAGATGTGTCGCTGGGGAGTTTGTTGCGCCACTTCTTCTTCCCAGCTATAACACTAGGAAGTGGTGACGGGCGGTCGTTCTGGGGGACTGTCTTTATGTAGAACTTTGACGTTCAAAAAGTGCTGGCACTCGGCCTGATTTGAATAAATGACTTTTGATTTTGATTTTGAAAGGTTGTAAGACCAAAGAGGATAATAGTTGAAGAAAAAACATGACATGCAATTGCTGTAAGGTTAATTAATGAAAGTCGAGATGCTCACTGGTGACGATCAGAATCCCATGAAACCCTGGTACTGACAAAGCCATAAAACAGGTTTAAAACAAAACAGTTGTTACAACAATAAATGCATTTACAACGGACGCACTTCGCAACTTCAAAAGCCAGATGTGACTTTCACAGTCAACTTTACATAGTCCCAGTTCACAATGAATCCACACTGAAGTCCCTTTTAACTGATTTAGAAACAAACATACAATTTCACGTACAAGCTTTGTGAAAAACATGACAAAAACATTGTGCAATTTCATTAAATTGAGTACGAATTCGCAATATTTTTTGGAACTATTTGCTTATTCATTACTTACATGCCTTTATAGATGTACCAACTGGAGTGTAAGTTGTTTTTGTTGTTGTTTCGATTCAAATTACTAATAATATTTTTAGAATTTGGATACTATTTAGCGTATTCATCATTATCGTCAGCCGAAAGACGTCTACTGCCGGGCAAAGGCCTCCCCTAAAGGGGTTGCTATAATCGCCACGCTTGGCAGGCGGGTTGGCGACCGCACTGTAGCTGTTGTAATACACAGAGAATGCTGCTGCTCATTCTCTGGTGAGTCCCTTAGTCGCCTCTTACGACACCCACGGAAAGAGATGAGATGGTGCTATTCTTTTGCGTCCGATACCATACATTTAGCGTATTGCTTATTTCTTAAATAAAAAATTGTGAACGTAATTGGCGGAAAATATTAGATTAACAATTGTCTGTTTACAGATGACAATTGTGACGAAGTCTATAATGCTCCCTGTTAGCTACAACCGGGAGTTTTTAACGACCGGTCTCGGAAGCACGCTTGCTTATGAGTAACCCCCTCCTAGTCCTTCATAGATCAAATCAACGCTCTCTATCAGAAAAGATTGTGGTCAATCATGAGGTTTATCAAAAATGAAAAAAAAAATGGGACTCAAACGCAGGGTATCAGTATCGTTTCCGATCACTGGATCAAAGAGTCAGTACTCTAAAATGTAAGCACTGATCTGTTCGTGTCGAATTTATTGTTTACCAATAAATACTCTATTTACTATAGTGTTAAACTGATGGATGAATGTTAAACATAGTCGACAGTAGCCTCACTTTCCGAGAAACTTGGCTTTGAATTTAAGCTACCACGATGTTTTGGTTACCTTTGATATAATTCTATTTCGATCCAGCCCATCCCTAGCTGTCCTCCCCCTTAACGACGCCCTAAGCCGAGGCCCGTACCCCACAGGGGGTGCCCTTAGCGTGTGTGTGTCGCTTAGTTTGTAAGTTTTTTTATAAGCTCTGGCTTTAATATTATATTAAGGCCACCACAGGCAAGCCCGGTTAAGCAGTCGACAACCTTATAGGTTGNATGGTGCTATTCTTTTGCGTCCGATACCATACATTTAGCGTATTGCTTATTTCTTAAATAAAAAATTGTGAACGTAACTGGCGGAAAATATTAGATTAACAATTGTCTGTTTACAGAAGACAATTGTGACGAAGTCTATAATGCTCCCTGTTAGCTACAACCGGGAGTTTTTAACGACCGGTCTCGGAAGCACGCTTGCTTATGAGTAACCCCCTCCTAGTCCTTCATAGATCAAATCAACGCTCTCTATCAGAAAAGATTGTGGTCAATCATGAGGTTTATCAAAAATGAAAAAAAAAAATGGGACTCAAACGCAGGGTATCAGTATCGTTTCCGATCACTGGATCAAAGAGTCAGTACTCTAAAATGTAAGCACTGATCTGTTCGTGTCGAATTTATTGTTTACCAATAAATACTCTATTTACTATAGTGTTAAACTGATGGATGAATGTTAAACATAGTCGACAGTAGCCTCACTTTCCGAGAAACTTGGCTTTGAATTTAAGCTACCACGATGTTTTGGTTACCTTTGATATAATTCTATTTCGATCCAGCCCATCCCTAGCTGTCCTCCCCCTTAACGACGCCCTAAGCCGAGGCCCGTACCCCACAGGGGGTGCCCTTAGCGTGTGTGTGTCGCTTAGTTTGTAAGTTTTTTTATAAGCTCTGGCTTTAATATTATATTAAGGCCACCACAGGCAAGCCCGGTTAAGCAGTCGACAACCTTAT
>NDFZ01003726.1:0-34804 GCA_002192655.3 Mamestra configurata
TTCTTCTTTAATCATCTCTCCACCTCCAGCCAACCTAGGGTAGTTTGACTGAAGGAGAATGCCGAAGGCATAAGGTCTGCTATTTATTTTTGTGCTGCATAAAGTTTCAATCAATCCATATTAAAATTATAAAAGCGCAAGTGTATCTGTCTGTTACCTACCTCTTTACACTTAAACCGCTGAACCAATTGTGATGAAGATTGGTGCAGAGATAGATGAGACCTTGGAGAAGGACATAAACTACCTTTTGATGCGGGAAAATGGCTTGAAGGGGTTGGGTTGGGGGATGAAAGATTGTATGGAAGTCCGTCATTATTGAACATATACCCACGAACCTTTTTGTTTAGGCACTTGATAAAAAATAAATTAACAAATATTCAAGCGTTTTTGAAAAGTGCGTAAAACTGACAGCTCACTTCATCTAAGTTTTAGTGTGCTGCCGGTCGATTCTGTAAATATGTCAAAGTGAAGGCTTGGGTGAAGTGATCACGAGGTGAGCTGTCAATCCATATAATCAGGATGTCACGTGATCACGAAGTGAGCTGTCATTCCATCTTAATTACCTCGTGACAGCTCACCTCGTGATCACTTCACCCAAGCCTTAATTTCGACATGTTTACGGAATCGCCCAGCTGAATCGCACTGCTGGTTTGCCAACCACACAACACCAAAAGATACTACCAACACACAAAATGTGAACCATGTCACGTATACAGGAACTAAACTCCGACCGATTTCCCATTTTATTGCCACAGTTTAACGCAGAAATGAAGAAATAACTGCTCCTGACAGAGATAGAAAGAAATATCGTTTTACGGAAAGAATTATGGTATGAGTCGCTTGTAAATGTCAGATTTAATATGTTGCCAGTCAAGGCGATCTTTTGATCTGGATATATACGGGGACATTATTATCATGGTCATAGCTTTTTTCTGTGTGAAATTGAAATTCCTATTCGTATTGCAATATTGGGACCTATCCAAACAGGAATCTCTTCAAGACCCTTAATTTTAATATTCAAAATTGTAGCAGTTTGTCACGTGTTATCCGTCTTGTGTTAGGGTTTCCTCTAACGCTCTAACGTGTGTACCTTTAACCAACTGTCAAATTAGCGATCAACAGTAGCTGAAACGTCATTTTTGCATTTCAATCATGACGTTTCAGCTACTGTTGGTAGCTAATATGACTGTTGGTTAAAGGTAGATACGTTAGAGCGTTAGAGAACTAACGAACTAAAAACTAAAACTAACTTCTTAAACTTATCATTGAAATCTCTCTGCCCACCCTTTGCACGTGGGTGTAAGATCGCTGATACTATACAATGTTAGACGTCAACGAGTTAACATAAACATATTCTATTATCTAGTAATGTAGATAACGCTGTTATCAAGATAGTAAAGTGATAGCTTACAACTTACGAAGTTACGATATTATTGTGTTTAAGTTTAGGAGGAAAATGCTGAGGAGTGTTATGCTGATATTTTGTGTAATAATATAAATTGTAGACTTCAGTAGAATGTTCTACTTTTTCGTCTTTAGTGAATCTTTCATAAAAGGAAGAGTTCGTGGCTAAATAATACCAGCTGTACGTGTCGATCTTCAAGGTTAAGCAACGCTTGCCAAGGTTGGTCTGTGGATGGGTGACCATCTTAACTTACCAAGACTGAGAATTTTTCAAAAACTGACATAATTGTCACAATTTCGGGACAGGTGCTGTTTAATTAAGCAGAAAATGTATGAAATAAACGTACGAAATTGTAGAATTGTCAGATTGTTTTAGTAATAGGCAATTATATTATATAAAAAGATGTAGATATCGCACTAGCGCGCGCAAGTTGTTGCAGAGAAATTCAGACAATTGTTGTATTATTATAGCTATCTCTTTCTGTATCATGCGTTCCGTATTATCTATCGCAGTCGTACATTTGAAATAAGAACGCAATGATATCTGAACGTCGCTCAGTATGGACGTAGCGTATCTTTCCTTTATAATATCATTGGTAATAGGCCCCTGTGTGGCTGCTATTATTAGCCACGAGCACTTCTAAGATAGACACCATACCTTTCAAAATATTTTAACAAAATTCTCCACACATACAAATCGAAAACTATGACGTTTAAGCTCCTTTCCTTTGTACACTTAAATACATACGACGTATTGTCATTGTACAATCGCGCACAGATGCGCTTCAATGTTTGTCTGTCACTATTTGCTTGCCAGGTTTTATCTTGAGCACACATTCTGGAACAGTGAGCGGACACTTGTGCACACAACTGTACTTTTTATTAGAAAAAGTATTCTTTAGTTCTTGAGATTGTTTCTGCGAACGATTTTTTTCTGTTAGGAATAATTTAAACATCGAAGACCTAGGTAGGTAGTAAACGATCAGTTTTTATTTTATATGGGTTTGTTCTTGACTCTAGTCTAGGTATAGATGACAGAGACAAGGTCGACGATGGAGCGAGCTTACCCAGAAGAAGCCTGTTCAGTCTAATTTTGAAGAGATTAGGGCCAATTTGTAATTTGAGTAACATCGCAATTTTTGATGATCTGAAAACATTCAGTTCAATGCTTGCGTGAAGTCACAAATAGGTAGCGATTCTTGAGGCACCTCACAACTAAAATTAAGTTAATATTATAAGGAAAAATTGTTTGTGTTAGTAAAAATCTCATGAAAAAACTTCATAATCGATGAGTGTCTAAGGCTAATTTTTATCGCAGAAAAAAATTCGGTTTCTGTGGTAGGCTACTAGAGCAAATCCGCAGAAAATCTTAATACTTTACACTCAAATACACTTAGAATACAAACTAACGCACTTCATATCTTAGCACACAGATAAACAATGCTAATTGCAAAGACATATAACGCCGTGTGAGCCCGCTAGGCGGCGCCACCTGTCTTGTATGATCACTGAAGCGACGCAAAACTTATTACCCGTTGACATTTAATTAAATATGGCCGCTCACCGAGTTGTACATATTTGTACACTACACAGTCATTGCTAGGTACTTTCTTTGATTTTACTCGTTACGAATTTCTGAAAGCGTTGAAGTCTGTGATTGTCAATGAATATTTTGACATAATATCATAGCTTGTGTTTAGTCAATTAACAATACTTCGCAAATAATTTAATTTGACCAGCTAAAAGAAAGAAGATTACCATTATGTACTACTTATTCATTTGTGAACAATAAAAAAATATTTAAAGCCTCCTTAATCTAGTTACTACCCTTCGATCACTACAAGGTCGACATGTTTAAAGCCGGTAGATTCTGTAAACATGTCGAAGTGAAGACTTTGGTGAAGTGATCACGAAATCAGCTGTCATTCCATCTTGATTATATAGAATGACAGCTCACCTCGTGATCAATTCACCCAAGCCCTTACTTCGATATGTATACAGCCGGTTGATTCTGTAAACATGTCGAAGTGAAGACTTTGGTGAAGTGATCACGAGGTGAGCTGTCATTCCATCTTGATTATATGGATTGACAGCTCACCTCGTGATCACTTCACCCAAGCCTTCACTTCAACATGTTTGTTTACAGCCGGTCGAGTCTGTAAACATGTCGAAGTTGATGGCTTGGGAAGAATCGACCGGCTGAGCGTCGCTCAGTATGAACGTAGCGTTATTTTTCCTTTATAATATCTGTAAAAGTGTTATGTTTAACCTACCTACAAAATAAATATTATTTATCATTGTTACTACCATAAATTTTATAGTGAATATTTGATTTTCCTCCCGATTCAAACCAACAGGATTAAATTACATAAAATGCCATAAAATAACAGTTATAAACAGGATACTCGTGCCCATCAAATCAAAGACACTATCATAACAACCTAACTACTATCTATTTCGTTAGACTACATACATACATAAATATAAGTTCGATACACCCACGATTAGATAGCCACATAGACACACCTATGCACATTATTTACTTACATAATCGTGTGTTTAGGAAATGTAGTTTGTTACTATCAGTTTTTACGTAATATTTTCTAAAGCAAAAAATCAGTTGGTATTTTCCTTAAGATTTTTTTCACTTCAAACTTTATTATATTAGTATGTAATCTTTTTGTCTGAGAAGTTAGCTAGTTGGGCTAAATCAGTAGTCATCTGTATTTTATCTGAACAATAAATGTGGCGGTTTCACATATCTTCTATGCAACAGCTGTAAAATGTTCTTTGAGTATTAAAAATCGGCCCAAAAAAAATTTTTTTTTCAAACGAAGTAGTAAACAAATTTGACAAATGTTTTAGGAATTAGAGTAGCATTTTTAACCACACCATTAATTTAAAATATCCTGTTCAAAGAAATGCTGGGTTTCTAATCAGTGAGATAAGAATAATATTACGTTTCTATATTTCAAAAATGAAGACGACAACTTACATGCACAAATTCTCCGAATAAATCTCATCTTCAAACAAATATTTTAAGTTATTGTCAGACATGCAAATCTACCCAAAAAGCCAAACAGGTTGACAGACAAACCAAACACCCTATACTTTTCCAAAATTCTCGAAAACACATTAATCGAGCCGCCTACCTGAGCACAGCCGCGGGCGAACACTAGTCAATAATAAACAAAGCCTAATTAGTCCCTAATTGCCACATAATATGCACAAAAACCGCGCTCGAACCAGACGGAGATTCGACGAAGCCATTAATGATTGAAGATGATATGGGGAGATATACACAGAAGTTTAGCGAGGAAACAAAAAGATTTTGAGTTTCTGCTTTGATTTAAATACTGGCCAAGTGCAAGTTGGACTTGCACACGAAGGGTTCCGTACCATAAGCCGAAAAAACATGTTTCTTATATGGGCGCCCCTTTTATTTTTAATTTAATTAAATTTTTATTGTTTCTTGTTATAGCGTCAACAGAAATACATCATCTGTGAAAGTTTCAACTGTCTAGCCATCACGGTTTATGAGATACAGCCTGGTGACAGACACACAGACGGACAGTGGAGTCTTAGTAATAGGGTCCCGTTTTTACCCTGTGAGTACGGAACCCTTAAAATACCAGAAAGACTCAAGTTCGGGCAAGAAGTATTAACAAGGCATACTCTTCAATCATCATCTTCTTTCAATCAATCAACCAGCCTTTACCCAACTAAGTTGCTACAACCTAGGAGTCTTAAAGTCAATAGTGAATAGGTTACTTCTAGGTAAGCGTGCTTCATTTTCGACCACATCATATCGCTTACCATCAGGTGAGATAGTGGTCAAACCCGTGCCTATCAATAGTAAAAATAAATAAATAAATAGTAAATGGGAAACACGGTAACCGTTGGCAGGACTGGTGTCAGCCAGGGTTGCGGAATTTGTTCGAAAGAGTCACCGCGGCCCTGGAACGTAAAGGGATTAAAACGGCACGGATGGGTTTTAGTCAGTAAGAGTCTGACACGCCCCTCTGCAACACCCAGAGAGGAAGAAGTCATTTGATGATTTCCCAAACTTAAAAAAAGAGGTGTCCCCCAAAACGCCCTCCCATCACCACTGCCTAGTGTTTCAGCTGGGAAGAAGAAGTGGCGCAACAAAATCCATGCACTTAACAATAAGCACTTATAAGACGACTTATCAATCACTAAACCATATTAGTATCTCACTCAGTCATTTCAAAGACTACCTAACATTGTATTCTGAGATTCATCTCTGTTATGACAGTGACTTTCCTCGAATTGACCAAAATAGCGTTTTATAGACGCTCTCCTTCGAAGAAAACATTTCTTTTTAATTTGTATTTTATTAGCAAAGAGTGGTCGGTGTTTATGGCAACACTGATGCCGATTTTATTCGCTTTGTTTTTGAAGTAACAGTGCCTATTTTAGATTACAGTGCGAATTTTAATTGTATTCAGTAACTTAATTAAATATCAGTAAAGTATTTTTAACAGTGTATATCGTGTTTTTAAGAGAACTAATTAAATTTAAATTAAAAAGTTTGCATGTTATTATTTAATTTAAGTTCATTCTTTCATTCATACACCAACTTACTATCCTTCTAAAATCTGAACCCTTCAACTGTCAAACTGAATACAATTAAAAGTCGAACTATAGAAATAACTTCCTAATTTACTTCGCGGATCTGCATGTAGTCTTTCATGATAGAAAACTAAACGTAAATAATAGGGGACAGTAAGATTAGAAGGTGTGCAGCATTATTAACAAACAACTGCAGTCCTCAACACATCTTCCAAACATGGTTATTTATGATAAAGAGTCGACATATCATAACTGTGAGTGTCATCTCAACGCCTTATGTCCAGCAGAGGCACCACGGTGACCAGTAAGTAATATCACGATTTTAGTTGCAACCCTAAATAAAACAAAGTGCCTATGATTTGGCACGGCTTGCATTCTATCGGGTGCAACAGTTGGTTGCAAATGCCATACTTACTAATTTCCTGTAGCTTCATCATCATCACATCAGCCGAAAGACGTCCACTGCTGGACATAGGCCTCCCCCTAAGGGGGGAGCGGGTTGCCATAGTTACCACGCTTGTATTCTGGCACTCAGCCTAATTGGAATAAATGACTTTTGATATTGACTTGGCAGGCGGGTTGGCGATCGCAGTGTAGCTGTTGCAATGCACAGAGAATGCTGCTGGCCATTCTCTGGTGAGTCCCTTAGTCGCCTCTTACGACACCCACGGGAAGTGATGGGATGGTGCTATTCTTTTACGTCCGACACCATACAGAACATGTACATAGTCATGTAGATTAGAAAAAGGAATTTCAATAATTGATACAGAACATTTTAAGTCAAGTTTCACTTCCCTTATAATAATATCCTTAGCTATTGTCCACCATTTTGCATTTGAAAGTATTACATAACAGTGAATGCTCAATATAAACATTATGAAATGGACTGCGTTTGAAACATGTGTCAATAAACAGGCCAGGTGCTGGCCAGGGCATTGTGATCGTAAAACATATCGATTTCATATTATTTATATCTTTATTTGATTTACTTTTGTGCAGCGAATTGTTATAGTTTTATTTATTACTTTAAAATGCTAGCTTTAGTCCGCGGCTTCACTTGCTATATCGATTTTCGAGAATACAGCCTATGTAACCGTCTCCAGAGTACCATCTATCTATATAGACAAACAAACTTTCTGTTGCATTTATAATAAGAATTAGGATTATAAAAGGAACATGTATCTATGTGATATCGGATTACGTGAAAACAATAATGAACGTTGCTAAAGTTCCTGGATTTATTATGGGACCTAAAAGTTTAAACGTGACCAAAGCAAATATTGTTCTTAAAAATGTATAGCACATTTACCGATGTGTCTTCTCCATAGGGAGATACGAGATACAGATTCATTTAAAAATCCAATTAAGTACAATGTCAGATTTAAAGCAAATAGCTTCATGTTTTTGACGGACTGACTTTGACAATTCAAAAGTACTTGATAATGGTTTATTTGAAATAAATGCTTTGACTTTGACTTTGAAAGCGCAAGAACAGTCGCGAAAAATAGCTATACTCTATCCGTTTAGGTAGTTAACTAAAGGTAAACAATCTTGATGTAACTTTTTACTTAAAAACTCAGTTTAAAAATAAAATGCAAGTAAAAACCAAAGTAAATACAACAGTAACGAATACTAAATCAATTGAACCATAAGTTTGAAAAGTAGTTTATTTGTTTAATATGAATTTGTGTAAAAAGACACATCAAGATTGTTTACCTTTAGTTAACTACCTAAACGGATAGAGTATAGTTCACAATAAATCTCAATATATACGATCTCCATTTCTCTTATGTTTCACGCGTAGCTAAATAAAATAAAACCATTTCATTTGCAACACAAAAAACAAACGAAAATAGCTTTAATTTTGTTAGGATCTTGGTGCGTCACGCTGACTTTATCAAAAAGCTATTGCGTTGCCATAGCTGTAATATTCTTTGTATGAAGTTTTGCGATAAAAGAGAAGTCGTTTTTTTCTGATGAACCATTTGTACGAACAACAGTATTATTTATTTAAATTGTAAATACTGTAGTGGTATATGGGCGGACTTAATGCAACTAGGCATTCTCTACCAGGGTCGATGGCGCGTTGTGTGTCACGCGCGCCTCAAAGAGATGTTAGCATAGAAGACGGGGCCTGCCAGGGTTGCGGAATTTGTTCGAAAGAGTCACCGCGGCCCTGGAACGAAAAGGGCTTTAGAAGGAACATGGATGGGTTTTAGTCAGTAAGAGTCTGACACGCCCTTCCGCTCCACCCAGAGCGGAAGAAGTCATTTGATGATCTCCCATCGTCAAAAAAAAAAAAAAAAAGGCATTCTCTACCAGTAAACCTTTGCTTTTAAAAAATTACAGTGTGGTAGGTGTAAAAGGAAAAAAAAAGCGGTGCGGTTGTTAACGAACACAAATTTTTTGATAACTGTTTTTTTTTTCAAATAAATATTTTTATATTTTTTTGTATTAAGATAAGTAACTTTATTTAAGATTTATAAACAAATTAACACCATCTTCCGAAATTTAAGTTATTTGGAAGTCGGTTGTATTTTTTTGTGAAAAAGATTTTTTATTTTTAACTTTCTTTCCTTTAGTGGTACCCCGCACCTAACAACACCACTGGAAAGTCACAGGAAAGCAAAATACACAATTTCGTTTACTTGGATGACATATTTTTCCAGCTAATTTGATTTAAAAACCAAATTACTGAACCGATTTTGATGAAATTTCTATGGGACCATCCGGGAAGTATATAATATCCTTTCACTTACAAAACAAACAAAAAAAAACATAAAGCATACTATCATAATCTCTTCAAAATTAGTGTGAACAGGCTTCTTCTGGGTAAGCTCGCTCCATCGTCGACTTTGTCTCTGTCATCTATAACCTAGACTAGAGTCAAGAGCAAGCCCATATAAAATAAAAAAAGAGTAGCGTGGGACGGCGCCCCAGCTAGGTGGACCGCCGACCTTGAGAAGGTGGCTGGTATCCAGTTGATATGAAAGGTGGAGGACCAGGTTCTGTGTTCCCACTACGATAGGAATATCAGAATATTATTAGTAGTACCACTTGGAATTCATTCCCAGCCGAGGGGTGAAAGTATTTCTATTGTATACTGAGATTTTCAAAATAATAGCTACCGTTCATAGAAAAGTGTAAAGACTATTCACAATTAGACACACCAGTCGTTATTTTAGAACACTTTACAGTTCTGAAAGTGTTTTCTTTTCTCGCCGATTTCTAACGAAAGCTGGCGTCGAAATCTCTTGTAATAATCTAGTGTCATGTCATGCCAAATCATCAGTCTTTCATCAGTTTATAAGAATTGACAGCCGAGTCATAACATAATCAGATCAGAAACCGGATCGACTGTCATCGATTAAAACCAGCTATGTACAATGAACCACTCCCCAAAGTGACACTGGTAGAATAGTCTAAACCGGCTTAGTTTGTTAAAAGAAAAAAAAACTTGCAGCAGTTGTATTGCAATTATCACTTTTACTGCTACAAAAGAAAGACGTCCACAAGAGGCTTGAGACAAAGTGACATTTTTCTAATGCCTCGTTTAGGGAGACGTGAGGCGTCGCGCGTGGCGTGCGGCGTAGTGTCTAGCGACGCCTCAGACGTTTTTTTCCGTTAACAGACAGGCGGCGCGTGCAGCGGCCCGCATCATCACACGCGCAAACACAAACGTATGGCAATGTTCATCACGGGCCCCGTCGCGGGTGTCTCCACGTTTTACCGTGAACGTTGAATTGCAGGAATAGCTGGTCGCAATGCTGCGTGCGCCGCCGCGACAAACGCGTGTAAAATCGCTTCTCCGTGAACGCTCTCATATAACGCCATATATTTGAATTTCTGCTGCGCGACGCCCCGCGTCTCCGTAAACGAGGCCTAAGAAACTTCATTCATTCATTAATTGTGGACTTTTAACAAACGTTATCGACGATGGAAAATCACTTTCTTACGAAACAAGGTTAAAAGTTTAACATTGATACTCGTTACTCGTAGTTTAAATAATCTGCCAAATTAGAGCCAGTTGAACACATGCAACCCTAAATTACCGTATCATATAACCACGCGATCGTTCAATAGGAAATACCGTTAGTAACGCGACCCGTTGCGGTCGCGTCGCGGTCGCAAACTAGTCGCAAGTGCTTCGAAGGTATGCGTGACTTGGCAGACTTGCAGTCTCAAGAGACAATGCGTTGGGCGTAGGCTTCTTGAAGTTTTCAAATCGATGTGCTAAACGATCTGTCTTGCCAGGGCTGCGGAATTTGTTCGAAAGAGTCACCGCGGCCCTGGAACGCAAAGAGCTTTAGAAGGAACATGGATGGGATTCAGTCAGTAAGAGTCTGACACTCCCTTCCGCTCCACCCAGAGCGGAAGAAGTCATTTGATGATATCCCATCCTTAAAAAAAAATGATAATCTGTCTTTTTGATGAATTGCAGCACCTTTTTGGGGAATCATTCGAAAGAGTTACCGTGGCCCTGAAACGCATAGGGCATTTGGAGGAACACGGATGTGATTTTAGTAAGTAAGAGTTTAACACTCTCTTCCACCATAGAGCGGAAGGAGTCAGTTACCGGGGGATGTTCCGACCAGCCCTCACGCTCTGTTTTAAGGTTGGCCTCTAGCCAAGCTATTCAGACCAATTATTTTTATCCCGGAACGAATGGTTGTGTACAGTAAGGTTCTTACTGGTCCGACCTCGGCATTGTTGAAGATGCAGCGGTCCGGAAGCAAAATAAACATAAACAATCTTAAACTACGTCGATGATAAATGCGGTTTCAAGAACTATTTGGTCACGGGTCGTCTCTAATTGTAAAGCCCCTGCAAGGCTGTCAGCAAGAGTGATCGTGAAATACATAAAAGCAAGTAAAATTTACCTTTATTTACATCCACACACGTGCGATTATCCCAAACAGTGGCCCATGACGGGGATTTCTATGATCATCATTTATTTATTTATCACGATGCAGAAACCGAAAAAATTATCGTAACGGAGTTTCCAATATTTGCTGGTAAAATACTATTTTATTTACCTTTCAATTTACTATATAAAGAATTTGTCGCGAAATGGAAATGCAAACTCGAAAATTAAACAGTCACGAATAGTCACGATTTGATAATTTCAAAAAAAACAAATAAAAATACTGCCTATTTTCAATCATTGTTGAAATCATTCATTAAAAATACAGCCTATAGAATACTTCTTAAGGGTTCAATAGTGATACACAGCTCAAAATAACCATAATAATAAATGATGATCAATTAGGAAATACTGATCTAAAGCTAACATAGGCAAACCTTTTAACAACAATCGTCTGCCATTTGGCAGACAGACTGACATCACTGTTTGTTATCATTAGCTGACAGGCAGACAGTGTGTTTCAGTTCTACTTTCCAACATTTTTCACCTTACATCATACACTCAAACATTGCTTTTAAAATCCAAATCTACACTAATATTTTTTCATAGCCCGAAGGATCGCCAAACTGAAGTGGCAGTGGACAGGCACATTGCTCCCAGAACTGGTGGTCGATGGGGCCGAAAAGTTCTAGAGAGGCGACCGGGTACCGGAAGATGCAGCGTTGGAAGGCCTCCCACAAGGTGGAGCGATGACCTGGTGAGGGTCACGGGTAGCCGGAGAATGCGATACCCACAGGACCGATTGTTGTGGACGTCTTTCAGCTGATATGATGATGATGATGATGTATGTAAAAATAACTTTCTTCAAGTTCCTTTTAACGGCTGTACGGATTTGATAGATACTTGGCACATAGGTGGTCCATAGGGACTATAGGCCTCTATTAGGATGTAGGATATTTTGTCTCTTGTCTTTCTCCCTCCCGGGAGCGAGCAGAACCTAGTTTTGGAATAAATCCTACCTCACAAGTCTCCCACAGTAAGTCAACTCAACCTTGGTATCAAACACAATACCTTGGCACTAAGGTGCCGCGGATAATGTTTCAAAGAGTCTGCCACTCATCGCGGTGTGTGACACCTAACCCCTGAAGGCTGTCCTTATCGCAGTTACGAGATACCGTGCGAACTGTGTGTGTAGGATGCGAGGAAAGGGCTTTACTTGGTGATAAAGGACGAGGCTATACGAGTCAATCGACTCAGAGTTTTGGGCATCTGGAAATATTCGTCTCCACTAGTTTTACCGAGGCTCTACAAAAAGTGTAACTTGGTCAACGTAATAGAATGATGTTCAACTCAAAAATCAAAAAAATTGGGATTGATTACGTGACATTTGTTGAAGTTTTGGCAATCTTTTTCTATCGAGAATTCATTTTTTTCTCGAAAAAGTGACACACATCTTTCAGACATAACGATTCTTGCAAAGGCTGAGAATATATTCTTATCGGTAACTAGATAAGTTTGGTCCATGATCATGTGGTCTCTCAAAGACCATTATAGGAATCTCAACGAACAATTATACGAACATTCAGACCCTAGAAGACAGATAAGCAACCACACTTTGTTGTTATTAGTACACAAGAATGCTGCTGATAATAATATTATTTAAACCCAAAACAACGTGAACAGGAAGGCGATTAACTGAGATATATATCTAGCTATGAACCACGCACCAATCAAAAGCCAAACGGATCATGAATTTGATCTCAAGTCGATATTTCAAGAGCTGTTAGTACCTCATAACATTCGAAGCCTAAGTATATACTTTCACCGAATGGTACGGGAAAGTATAAAATAGTATTAGACGTAGTAGCCTAGTTGGTATTCAACGAGGTTTGATAGAAAGTATCCGCAGAATCGGCTACTCGACCGGAAAGCGGCTTCGATGACGGAAAATTGGCTTGTGGTGGTTTAATTAATTATCTTTTCCATTCAAAGATATGTGTGGTGATAAGCTTAGCACTCTGAAGTTAGGATTACTTAGTTCTAAAGTTTTCGCTTTTGATTTCTTCACATTTGGGTTTTCTTTGATCTTTATTGCTTTTCCAGTTAATACTGCTTTATCATCATTAATTTCATTTTAAAACTACGACTGTAAAAATCCTCGATTTTCTATCAGTAAATGCTAATAGAATGGAATCCCGTGAATAAATAATAAAACAACAGCTGCATGGGTCGATCTTCAAGGTTAAGCAACGCTGGCCAAGGTTGGTCTGTGGATGGGTGACCATCTTAACATACCGAGACTCCTCCGTGCCTCGGAAAGCACGTTAAGCCGTTAGTACCGGCTGTTATTGTAGATCTTTGAAAGCGTCACAGATAGTCAGAAGCCAGAAAATCTGACACCAGTCTTGCAAAGCAGTGCCGTGTTACCCAGTTAATGGGTTGTGGAGGTCTGGTAGGCAGCCGCTCCGCGTAAAATACTGGTAATCAGCTGAATCCGGTTTGACTGGAAGCCGACCCCATTATAGTTGGAAAAGGCTAGGCAGATGATGAATGCTAATAGAATGACACAATACCGAGAACCTCTAGACAAAGTTACTACTAAACTATTTACCACCAAAACAAAACATGCATATAATTATATGCATCACACATATACACTCTAACATCTCTTATACCTGTTCTCACACAATTGTAAAACCTAGGTACGCAGTAAGTGTCTATCGTATAAAATCTGGTCCCCCGTCTGCCAGGGTACTCCATTATAACATGCACCGCGCGACTCCGGCAGTGCAGTTAACACAATCAGATTACTGGCCCCTCAATCTGTCACAACGGAGTAGATATACCACCTCAGTGAGTCACAGGGTGGTCTAGATTTAAATAGCAGAAGGATTTGAGTTTTAATGGTTGTGTAAAAATACCGGGGAAAATAGTGTCGATATGAAATTAATCGTTGATTGAGGTTTGAAAAGACACTCCATTTTGTCTTCAAATTGGTTGATATTTAACTGGTCTTTTTTAAAGCTTCAAAGGTGTACGCATGGTAGTCATAGTAGTTTTTACTGTATAAGTTGCCACTTTTTACAAGCAATTACACCACAAGTAGTCATCATACATTATATCAGCCGAAAGACGTTCAATGCTGGACATAGGCCTCCCACAAGTGTAGTCATAACAATCGGTCCTGTGCGACTTGCATCCATCGGCTACCCGCGACCCTCAACAAGTCATCGGTCTACTGTGTGGCCTTCCAACGCTGAGTCTGAACTTTTCGGTCCCATTGACCATCTGTTCTGCAAGCAATGTACAAGTATTGATAAGTGTAAACGGACTACTGCAAGACATTTACGATTTCCAAGCAACACGGGAACGTCCAGTTTTTATTATTTTTTGACCTGTTACAACTCTTAGACATTGCGATTTCGTGCCATTAATTCCAGTTTGCTTCCTTACTGGAATTAACCTATTAGGCTCTAAGAAACTGAAATTCCATACCTTTAATTCCAGGATTCTTTTAAATCATCACTGTGTGTCTCACTGTCTGCAAGTGTAACTATTTGATCATTAGCATCTTCCTCTTACCTCCTTATCCCAATTCATTTGGAGTCGGCAAGACTTGTCTTTTTCTTTCATACTTTCCTAATAGTAGTTATCTCCTTTCTAGGCATAAAAATTGATCAGAGCTCAGATTTAGAATTTAGCTTAGGACTTATAAAAAATTCCCATTTTCCAATCTCTTCATTCCTGAAACCCCCTATATCTCTGCGCCTCACGCGAATCACGTTGTAATAAATTGGACTATTGCATAAAGTAACACCTCCGGATGCACACGTTATAGCGACACGTGCCAGGATCGCGTGGGAGAGGGCACTAACAGTGACGATAAGCGAGAGTGATGGGGGAATTTTTTAGTGTAATGTTTTTTTCGCGAACTGCATTTTAGTGGTGGTCTGGTGGTAGCGACAAAATCAAATTTTGGTCTTGAGGAAGTTTAGAGACTCAGTCTTATCTAATAGAATTAGCTCATTGTGTCTCTATGCTGGGCAAAGGTCTCGCTCTTTCTCTTTTACACTCGTCTGTCCTCTGCTATTGTAGACCACTCCAAGCATTTAAGGCAGGCAGCATGTAGAATAGTACTAATATTCAGGACTAAGAGTCCCCAAAATAGGTGGGAAATACCAGCTAGATTGATTGATGTCGTATTGTTGTACTGTGAACCAAAAGAAAACAAAATACAGCCCTGACCAATTGGCTAAGCAACAACAAGATTATTAAATCAAGCTTTGTTAACATTTCAGAAACTTAAGTAAGCCATTTTAAGATCTGTTTCGTGAGATGCAGAAAACAGGTCATAAAATGGCGCCCTTAACGAGTCTTCTAAACCATCTCAGCGCAATCGTATAATAAGTGCAACAATAATATTATTATGATCGTGGTTTAACTATAGCATCTTTAATATCTTCGGTAAAATTGACAAGTCGTTAAGCCAGCAGCATTTGAGCTGTAATTCTGCTATTACTTTAACTATAACTGTCGTAAAACCATTCGCATTGAACTCGATAACAGATGCATCAGTAAATGGAGTGTTCATACCGTCATAGGGATATAGAGCGTCTCCACCATACTTACTATGTTTACAGTCAAAGTGTGGAACAAAGAGTTCCACAGTTTGACTGTGATCATGGCCAGCCTTTACATCAAGAATCAACAGTCATCTTCTGGGCACCATCGTTCCATCGAAGGTCCCATTCATAACTTTCCATCAGGCGACAACAAGAGAAGTCAAGATCCGTCAGTTTTACCTGACGGATCTGTTCAACAAATCACTAATGCGTGAGATTCAAATGTTTAGAAATGTCTAATGCGACATATTACAAACATTTTGTACTGTTTGGTTTTTTGAAATACGGTTTGTATGCTTAGTTTACAAGCCATTCATTTCTTTTATAATTGACAAGTCTGCGTTTTACCTCAATCTCACTTGATGGAAAGGAATAATGAGGTCGCCAATAGAACATGCTTGCCTTACTGAGCTCACCTATTCACGCTGGACTAAAAGACCCCCAAATTGTAGCTAACAGGAAGCATAGACTCCGGCAAGGAGGTACACTTAACTGTACGTGTATGCACAATAAAAGTATGTATTCCCAAAACGTTTTATGCGTATGGCTAAGTTGTCCATCATGTACCGATGGCGCATTGCCGTACGTCTTTTAGTTCGATACCGCAACGAGGTAGCAGATGGGAATGAAATACAATACAACAAAAGCCTGTAACTTGACGCTGCTCAGGCCAATAGAACATCCGAATCTTTAAGCACTGTAGTTGCTTGGATAGCTTGCATGTCAACAAATTTCATTGCTGCGAAAGCTATTCTGTCAGAACTATATGAAACGATCATAAAAGATCTAAACAAATGCCTGCCGCCAAGTTATTCCTCCATTCAGTTATTCCTCTGTGTTTTGACCATAACCTTTAAATATTTATGTGAATGTCACGTCTGTTCGTCCGTCTGTTTAAAACCCTGTCGTGTATGGCAATGAAACGGCTTGAAAGCTGCAAATTATAGGATTAGGTAGCAGGCTTATTTAACTGCAGTAGTTTTAATGCTAGGGTACTATAAACGTGGGTTTAGTGTAAATATACGATGACGATTTGTTTTGATGTGTAGTTTATTTATTTCGTGGATTAATGAGGGGTGTAAAGAAAGGTTGGGAGATGTTGAATTTGAATAATAAAACTTAGCATGGAGAATACTTAGGCGAACAGGTTGCTGGGGAGTATGTTGCGCCACTTCTTCTTCCCAGCTAAAACACTAGGAAGTGGTGACGGGCGGGCGTTTTGGGGGACTGTCTTTATATTCAGCCTAATTTGAATAAATGACTTTTGATTTTTTTGAATTTTGAACTCTGAGATATTATAATAGTCTTATAGTACCCACTTGTATTCATGTATTTGTCACAGGGAGCAGATATATATTTTCAAAGCAGTAATTTATTTTGTATTTGAATATCACGGTAACACCAGCTTAAAAATCGGGCTTAAGTTAATTACAAATATTTAAAAACATTTAATTAATTATTTGTTTGTATGTTTGGAGTAATAATCAAATTCACTGATAGATGATAGTGACAGAATTTGATCTAAATTTGACCGTTGTTTTGTCGGTTGTCTTGTCTTTGAAAAATGCAAGGTACCTGTGCTGTGGGACAGTCTACAGGAAGAAGTAAGTTAGATATTAATAACACCTGGCGGAAATTACTCCAGATTGGATATCATAATAAAAGCAAGTAGCAGTAAAACTAAAGTAACTTGCAAATCATATTCAAAACGAGCAGAAAATTAGTCGGAACAGTTTAACTATCTCGTAGGAATATCTTGTGAAGTGCAAATAGTTAAGACACGTCGTTAACATGCGATATTATTGCGCACGCCTAAGAGTATAAGATGCTGATGGCAGTTTAGTATTACTTACGGATGACCGTTAGTTATGTTAGTTCACTGTTTTATAGATAATTTACTTTAGACTTTGAATATTATTATGTTTCAGGAAGTTAGTAGTTATGTGGAGAATATATTGTCGATATAATGTGTGTTTTACTGAGTTTTGTAAATATTATAAAGTGTTTTCTGGGCTATTGATAAATAATATTTTATTTTGCAAATTGGTTAAAAATAATTCGTTTACACATCAGTTTTATTTGTTAAAATTAAACTCGTTGCTGGTGTCATGATTTGATTAATGTAGTTTATCCTACTAATATTATAAACGCGAAAGTTTGTAAGTATGGATGGATGTTTGTTACTCTTTCACGCAAAAACTACTTAATGGATTTTGAAGAAATTTGGCACAGTGGTAGATTATAGTCTGGAATAACACAAAGGATACTGTTTATCCCGGGAATATGTTCCCTTGGGATAATTTTCGACAATACGCGGGCGGAGCCGCGGGCGGCAACTAGTTAAATCATAATTTTTTGATGAACCTTTATTGTCCGACTGCGGAGCAAAGTCCACGCTTTTCGGTGTGTCGCCTTCTCCGACCAACCCGTGAACGCTTCGAAGTCGCCATGCCAGCGTTTCATAGGCTTTTCTCGGCGGTTAATAATAATTATTTACTTTAAATCCCATATACACTTCTGCAATTTAATACCAACACAAAAACCTCAAATGGCTGCAAATTTCCGTTTAAAAACCACATAACTGACCAGTGACGAGAAATTAAAAAAGGCCAAGCAAAAATTCAACGTAAAATTTCCTTGGGCGTATGAAATTACACTCGTTGTGCGGTGTATCAGTGTCGCGATCCTGTGAAGCGTCGCGGCTCATAAGATCATGACTGAACAGCGACGATGATCGACGGATTTAATGAGGACTATTAAAAATGCAAGAGGCTTTACTTGGTGCGGGACGGGGACGATCCGATTTACACGAGTGACGCGATGATACGACGAAAATTTTTTTTTCTAAGACAAATGGTTGACGCATCGGTGACGTATTGTCGTGTCACACTTGTTTGTGCTGTGGGAGTCTTTAGGTAACTTGACGTCTATAAGACCTTGCAATACAAAGGTTTTTGATCCCACAAGTATTTTGTCGGTAACCTTTCAAGAGTTATTTATTTTATTTCAATTTCTCTCTGCACTAACAGTTATTACCAACACGTGCAGAGAGTCAACAATTACAGTTATATATTATTATTATTATATGAAAAAACAGCATATTATATTATAAATGTCAAAATGAAACAAATGAAAAATCATTACAATAAAAATATAAGTAACATAGAACAATTTCACTTTTCACAATTCATAATTTGACTGCTAAGGATGGCTTCCTTCGGCACAAATGTCGCATTGTCACAATGGTCTGTGGGAGTCTTTAGATAACTTAACACCTATAAGGCCTAGCAATACCAAGACACTAAGGTTTTTGAAACTCTAGAACTCTGTCAGTCACCAATCAAGAATTGAGTTACTTTTAATATATTTTAGGCCCGGTATACTATTAGGTCCTCAAAAGTGCATATCAGCAGTTGGGGCACTCCATCATGCGAGTAGTGTTCTGGTCACTGCCAGGGTTGCGGAATCTGTTCGAAAGAGTCGGCCCTGGAACGCAAAGGGCTTTAGAAGGAACACGGACGGGTTTTAGTCAGTAAGAGTCTGACACGCCCTTCCGCTCCACCCAGAGCCGAAGAAGTCATTTGATGATTTCCCATCCTTAAAAAAAAGTTTTCTGGTCAGGATTTCATTGGGAATCAGACTGGTTTTTAAAAGATTTTGCAAAGATTATGAGAAGAAGCCATAATTGAAAATGCCTTGTTGAAAATTCTTCAGAAAAATTAGATAAGGTAGTTCATTTATATATTAAATATTGTAACTTGTATGTAACATGCGTTATTGCTACACCAAAATGTTCAAATATAATTTTCATAGCTACAATACAACAATGAAATCTGCCGGTCGATTCTGTAAACATATCGAAGTGAGGGCTTGGGTGAAGTGATCACGAGGTGAGCTGTCAATCCATTCAATCAAGGTGTTGCGTAATCATGGAGTGAACTGTCTTTCTATCTTGATTATATGAATTGACAGCTCACCTTGTGATCACTTTACGCAAGCCTTCCCTTCGACGTGCTGACAGAATCAAACGGCTGAATGATGCGGTTAAAGTCACGTTTCCATTTTAGTGTTAATAGTTCGTAATTCGTACGACTTAATCTTTAACCCATCACGTTCTGTGGATTTGAGCACTAATAGGTGCCTATGTTCTAAGATAACAGGATTATAGAGCTAAGAAATTATAGAGAGTATTGTGCAAACTGCTTCGCGCAATACTTTCTGAAAGGGAATAGAACCTTTGTGGCATAGCCCTTGTCGCCGTTTTGATTTTTTTTTTCAAAATCACGGCGCGCCATGAAAAAGGTACCTATATATGGGTAGTAGACATAGATTTAATGATAGTCATTTTTTTGCACATGATGACATTACCTCCAAATATCTCGACAACGTGCCAAGTTAGGGCACCATGTTGCTAACATTTTATGTTTATTTAAGTATCGTCGACCCATTATAATCGCTTCATCGTGACAAAATGGCGACGGGGACCTATGCCAGATCCCATAGAAAAATGTTCGAACCCCTTTCATAGATCTTGTGGTTGCAAGAACAACTGCCGTGCATGATGAGGTCCTCAGTTCGATTCTCGGGTCGAGCAATTTTCATCTGGGAATTTCCCAGTGGCAGTCCGGAGCCTAGTTTTGTGATGATGCTAATAGGCTTGCCTATTAAACGAGACTTAAACATTAACTAGTTAATTAACGCTGTACTATAGGTACACCTTTACCTAATTCTTCAGGGAATACAGCATTGCATGCAATGCAGCATTTTTCGGGGCGTTAAACAAAAACTCAAAACTCAAATTTCTTCAGATCACGTTAACTATAAAAGTCTCCTATAAAGATGTAACCCGTCGATACGGGGTAATTTGCAATCGATATTACGCATAATAACCACTCGACCGGCTTCGTTAAAAACGCGTTCGCGAAAAAAAGAAAAATACAAGGTTTTTTTTCAAGAAATTGGCGCTTAATCGCCATCTTTAAGACGTGGCTAGGTGGAACTCATTATATGAGGTGTTTAAGGTACGCCCCTTTTTGATTGAGTGGGGTGATAGACGTAATTTACCCGTTGGTACGTGTGCAACGTGTGAAACTCGTGGCTGAAGAATAACAGCCGCATGGGTCGATTTTGGAGGTTAAGCAGTTATTGCCGAGGTCGGTTAATGGATGGGTGACCATCTTTTCTTCATCAATAGATGGAATAAAAGTAACGCAGCTTAATGCGATTTTAACATATTTTCGTTTTTTTTTGCACATTCATTGTGTCATAAAACTCAAACATAAGTAGGTACTAGTTGTAACTTTAGTACCTAAAATAACTTGATCTTATACGAT
Organism: Mamestra configurata; assembly: GCA_002192655.3. Taxonomy (NCBI): domain Eukaryota; kingdom Metazoa; phylum Arthropoda; class Insecta; order Lepidoptera; family Noctuidae; genus Mamestra; species Mamestra configurata. The sequence continues at coordinate 20,817 of NDFZ01003726.1, forward strand.
GACGCCATTTTCAAATGCAGTTCTAGAATACTGTGTACATTTTTTTTAAATTTTTTGTCCACGGAAAATATCACATGATGACTATCATCTGCCAGCAACTTCGCTCGCTTGAATATTGTAAATTATCTCAAGTAAACAAACTCCAATGTCCCATTTCAGGACATAGTTTTTTCGGGTAGGTACATCCGTGCTGCCGTTAAGACAAAAGGGTCAAAAATAGATAGACAGATATTTTAGCATTCATATAAAGAGAGAGCGGTCATTATGCATGTGGCCGGGTCACACCAGCTGCATGCATAATGACCGCTGGGCAAAAGTCTCCACGCAATGGGTGCCTGAGGATGGACGGCGTCGCCGAGGCCGGCCCAGAAAGCGGTGGCGAGATGACTTGGATGCACACCGCGAAGGCTGGTTCGAGGTGGCGCAAGAAAAGAATGTCTGGAAGGATATGGGGGAGGCCTTTGCCCAGCAGTGGGACACAATAGGCTAAGGAAAAAAAATAAAATAAAGAGAGTGATGATGCTTCAAACAGACATTTTTACCTCTTTAAAACATTAGTTTGGACTTTGCCATATCTCAAGACCTTAACTTTATTAACATAGATTACGTAATATTCTCCTCAGTTAATTGACAGGTTGTCAAGTAATCCGACCACGGCTGTCCTCGAGAGTCATGGCAAACATACTATTATTCTTGAACTTGCTGTGTAATAAATCATAAAACAGTAGTTATTACTCGTAGCCTTTCGATTGTTTGCAATTATAAGTTTAGTTGTTACTAACGTTTCATCACACCTGCAGCCCTACTATGACGTGCTAATGCCATCCAATTCCGATGATGTAAACGGGATAGTGCTATTCGCTATGTATAGCTCCGTCTCCCTCTTAGAGCGTAATCATGATCGTTTTAAGACTTCATAGTAGGGCCCCTGTTCCCTGGGAGGTAACTCAGAGGTGTTCCTGTAGTATGCCCTCATATTGCCAGTTATATTCCAGTCCAATGTGATAGGGAGCGACCCCATTGCAACCTTGCCTTCATCATCATCATATCAGCCGAAAGACGTCGACTGCTGGACATAGGCCTCCCCCAAGTGTCGCCACAACAACCGTTCCTGTGCGTTTCGTATCCATCGGCTACCCGCGACCCTCACCAGGTCATCGGTAAAGCTTGCCTTGCCCATGGACTTTTTTGTCTGAAATAAATGATTTAAATTTTTTGATTGCCATCAACCGGGCACAAAAGCTCCGGGCTGCTAATAGCAGCAAATTCCAGTTGGATCACCCAATAATACCTTTGTCCGACCCGGAAATCGAATCCAGCACAGGTGCAGTGAGGTGAGTGATTGAAAGGGCTACTGCTATGCATGAGGATGCATAGCAGTAGCCCTTTCAATCACTAGACCAAAATGAGGCAGATAAAAACCTTTTTGGCAAAGCCGTGAACCACATACTGTTCCATTGTTTTTATTGTCATTTTATTAAATTATTTGGTAACTAGTTGCCGCCCGCGGCAACAATTTTCGACAGTCACGCGGTCCGCCCGCGTGATTGTCGAAAATTATCCCAAGGGAACATATTTATTTATTTGGAAACTCAACAGCTTATTATTAACATACATGAGTTATGAATGTTCAGTTCACCTCCCCATCAATGAACAGCCAAATGCAATTGCAACACAGTTACTGGCATCATAGAGCCTGCATACACTGAACATTGATGGCGAGATGATAACAATTATCTCTTAAGCCAATAATAGAGTTTCACGGCATTGACAAAGCTATAGGTTATCTAGAAAGTGGCGAAAAGAAAAGAAATTATAAAAGTGAAAAATAAAGTGGAATTGTTAACACATTGACAAAATTAAAAAGAATATCAAAACAATTACAACTTAAGAGAATGAGTGATGGCACAAATTATTCACTAAATAGTATTTGCTTGACTTGTCTCCGAAATGATTGATATTCCCGGGATAAAAAGTATCCTATGTGTTATTCCAGACTATAATCTACCACTGTGCCAAATTTTATCAAAATCCATTCAGTAGTTTTTGCGTGAAAGAGTAACAAACATCCATCCATCCTCACAAACTTTCGCATTTATAATATTAGTCGGATGTTTGTTTTGTTGTTTTCTTTCATTTAATATTTTTTATGATTTCCTAGCAAATTCCTCGCGAATCCCTCTTGTTCTCGTTTACATTTAGGAGTTGATTAGTGCTCAAACCAACTCGTTCAGAAAACGTGATGGCTTAAAGATTATTACTAATTGTAACCACTTAAATGGGAACGTGACTTTAAACGCATCATTCAGTTTTCATTGTGGTAGCTATCAAAACGATATTAGAACATTTTGGTGTGGCAATAACGTCTGTTAAAGAATAAATATAAGCTTTTTGGTTCATAAAATTCCTAAATTCATTCAGACGATTTCTTTATTGAACCTTCTAGCACCTCAGCTTTGTTAACATCATATTGCTTTGATGCTAAACAGATCAAAGAATTTCTTAAAAGGGCACAGCTCTCTTCAACGCATGCATTCATTTGTTGCATGCATGCATGTTTTGTTTACCTGATTCTAAAAACAAAATTCTCAGTTTTCCTTTGTTTTTCCAGTCATTAAAACAAAAATACAATCTTTCCTGATCGTTTAGCAAGATAGTACTATTTGTGAAGTTCTGACACCGCTGAAGACTTATTAGCGTCATCCTGTCAGTCCATCTCTGTCAGTAAAGTTTGTACAGAAGCTCTGTTACTTGTATTTCGAACTTTTCGAGTTAATGGATGATTTGGACTGTTACTTTTATCTATATTCTTATAGAATATAATAAAAGAGGAGCTCGTGGCTCAATAATATTAGCCGCATGGGTTGATCTTTGAGGTTAAGCGACGCTTGCCGAGGTGGGTACGAGGATGGGTGATCATCTATTATATACCGAGAGTCCTTCTCGGAGAGCACGCTAAGCCATTGGTCTTTAACAGTCGTTACGGGTAGTCAGAAGCCAGAAAATCTGACTACAGTCTTAGCAAAGGGGATCATGTAATCCAGTTACTGGGTTGTAGAACTTGTGAGGGTCAGATAGGCAGTCTCTCCATGTAATATGGTACTCAGCTGCATCCGGATAATCTGAGGGACAATTCTACTAATTTTAAGCGACGTCCGCAAGCACATCTCGGTCGCAATCTGTCAAAAATGTATGGAAATTGAGGCTTGTTTTACAGTTTGCGTGTTTTTTTTTACATGCGAATGCGAACGTTTTTAAAAATTAGTAAAATTAGCCCTGAGGAAACCGACTTCAACTTAATTGGGAAAAGGCTAGTCAGACTGATAGATTTCTTGATTACAATTTTTTTTTTATGTTGTTATTTCTTATTTTATTTCTTTGTCTGGCATAAGTTTTAGAACTTTTGTTTTAATGTAAAAAAAAAAAGGTTGTCTGTAAAGTTGGTTTACGGGCGATAGTTTAACGTGACAACGTCGTAACAAAACATTGATGAAATGATTCCATACTTTTATGAATAAAATTGAATCGTGCAGCGCTCTCGCTCCGATCGTAACGTTGCAATGAGCGTTACGTTACAATGAGTATAACGTTACAATGAGCGTAACGTTACAATCCTTTTTCGTGCGTGCAGCCATCGATTTATTCGACGTTGTCACGTCAAAAAATAGTTCAAGTAATAGAATAAAATATTAAATTGGTTTTATTTCTTTTAATTTTAATAATTTTAATAATATTTTTTTTATTTTTATTTATGATTTATTTTATTATAAATAATATAATTTAAAAGTTTTCCAAGTAGGTAAGTGGGCCGTAAATTGTAAGCAAGGGCAATATGACTGACGGATGTTATTAAAGATAGATTGTCGTTTGTCTTGAAAAAATCATATCCGTTATCTTCCAGTTTGTTGAACACAGACCTTCAAATGACCTTAACTATGAACGGTCAAAGTGGACTTCCTCTATGACCACCATGCTTGTCGTATTTCTTAATAATCTCGACGACATTTAAGGGCTTGAAAATATTTATTTTATAATCATGGTCAGATTCTTATAGACACTCCTCTTCAAAGGTAAGAAAGTTGTCTTGTTTTCCAGTTTTGAGATGAAACATCTCACTTATGATAAAAACTTGGCAATTATTAAATTTGCTTGGTCCTATCGAACTAGAACGCACCGGACTATACCTAAAGTGTGCATCATCGAAGCTTATAACATAGGTACTTATTCCATCAATTATGTAACCGGCTCTTCGTCACTATTTATTGATTTAAAAGAGTGTCAGTGGAGTTTCTTGCAAGTTCTGCTCCAAGAATGAGCAATTAGCTTCACCTTTTTGACTTCAAAATTCGAAAGTACTTCTAAACAGTTTAATTTAAATAATAGCCAGATTTTCTTTTTTAAAAAAAGTTGTTTATATGGCACACACAGAAGCACACATACAAGACTACTTAATTTTAAAGCAATAACATTGTGTTTCCCGCGGCAGCGCCGAATAGGTCCAGCGTAGCAAAATGCTAGACAACTGGGAGTTTTCCGACTGAAATTAAAACAAATTTTAATATGACAAACGATTCAATTTCTAACGAGCCACTTTCCAAGCTGAGTCCACAGTCAGATTAGAGAAACATTAAACTTATAACACGATAGTTATCTGTGAAATCTTAATGACTTACGGAGGGACACTTCCGCATTATAACTCGCAGTGGCATCTGCAATAAAACGGCTTTTAATTAACTTTATACACATGGAACTTCAACTATCTCTGTGTGTTTCCATTCGAATACGTCATCTTTAATTTTATTGTTGACAAGCTGTGCCCGTGGCTTTGCCTACCATACCCAACCTTATCTACCTTATCCTACCTACCTACCTATTTTTTTGTTTTTTTTAAACCTTCCCTATTATCTGGCGAACAAAACCAAAAAAGACTTAGCGAAATCGGTCCAGCCGTTCTCAAGTTATAGCGTGACCAGGAGAAATACATTAGGAGTACATTTATAGGCTCGCGTTTGAGCATAATCTCACCTGATGGAGCACGTTTGACGAGAAGCAATCTATTCGCTCTTGTCTTAAAGACCACCAGGTTGCAACTATTTGGAGTTATACCATGCTTTCTTCTTTTTCATCTATTGTACGTCGATTTCTTCAACAGCATCATTCCCACAATATATTCATCCACACTTAAAACTTTCTTCACGACAAGTTCTTTATTTCTCCTCAACTTTCAGTATAAAACAGCCTAGGCAAAAGAGGAAAAACACAAAAGTTAAATTTTTATTCCGGCTTTATCTTGCTTGAAGCAAATAGAGCTCGTGGCTAAATAATAACAGCCACACGGGTCGATCTTCAAGGTTAAGCAACGCTTGCCGCTGTTGGTCTGTGGATGGGTGACCATCTTAACATACTTAGACTCCTCCGTGCCTCGGAAAGCACGTTAAACCGTTGGTCCCGGCTGTCATTTGTAGATCTTGGGCAGTCGTTACGGATAGTCAGAAGCCAGATAATCTGACACCAGTCTTGCCAAGGAGTACCGTGTTACCCAGTTAATGGGTTGTGGAGGTCTGGTAGGCAGCCGCTCCACGTAAAATACTGGTATTCAGCTGAATCCGGTTTGACTGGAAGCCGACCCAATATAGTTGGGAAAAGGCTAGGCAGATGATGATCTTGCTTGAAGCAAATTTAGACAAAACAACAATTCAATCATCAAAGGTTAGAGCTAAACATTATTTATGATTTATTCTTTAGAAAAACGAAGCCACTATCAATACCTCATTTTTTTATTTAGGGCCCACTTTTCAATAAACAGTTAACTTGAAAACATGCTGTAAATAAAATATGCCACACAGTCATATTCGTTCTTCATTCAAAAAAATATTATCTGCTTACTTGTAAATCAGTCCTTAGAAATGTCACTCAAATGCATGAATTTATTTTCTTGAACTAAAATGTATGATTAACAATGATTTTATCGATGACAAAGTTGAATAAAACCTCAAACGTTCAAGGAAAGCAATGTCATATAGTTGATAAACGGCCAGTTTCATTAAATAAAACAAAGAATACCATTAGAACGAAGAAAAAACAATCATCAGGAGTAACAAATACAATGCACCATCTAATACAAGATGAGTTTTACTTTCCATAGTAAAACATTATTTTGTATTAGATTATGCATTGTCTAAGCTCGAACTTACAGCTGTGACTTATTATTACCCTTTGTCCCACCTGTCAAATGTTCTTTTTTTCAATCAATGGACGTATGAATCTTTGTGGAATTATCGTGATTATTTTAATTTTTTCGTCTTTTGTTTTTGTGGATCAGTGTTTGAAATTGATGATTATCTTCAAGAAACCTTGGTTTACCTGGGTAAGTATGCAGTTTTGCCTTCATTACAAAATCTCGTATCGTGATTGCCCGTGGATACTCAGTCTGGTGTCGTAAAAAATCACCGAGTGTTCAAAACATAAAATAGAAATAAATTTCAACTCGTTTTGATGATTTCCGTAAAACTATCGGTCCGTTCGCGTCTCATTTAAAATATTAGACTGTTGAGCTTTTATAGTAATTATTGGGCAACGGTTACGGCTCTGTTTTACAATCCATGGAGTTTCAGTTAATATCAAAGCGATGTTAAAAGCTATAGAACGTAAAGCTTTTAACGAAGTACCTATCTGAAAGAAAGAAAATGCGCGTATTTATCCTTAACTATGGTTTTAGTAGTACTTAAATGTAAATGAACAAAGACAATCTGAAGTTGAGCTCATGGCTAAATAATAACAGCCGTACGGTTTGACCTTCAAGCTTAAGCAACGCTTGCCGAGGTTGGTCTGTGGATGGTTGACCATCTTAACATACCGAGACTCCTCCGTGCCTCGGAAAGCACGTTAAGCCGTTGGTCCCGGCTGTCATTTGTAGATCTTTGGCAGTCGTTACGGATAGTCAGATGCCAGATAATCTGACACCAGTCTTGCCAACGAGTACCGTGTTCCCCAGTTAATGGGTTGTGGAGGTCTGGTAGGCAGCCGCTCCGCGTAAAATACTGGTATTTAGCTGAATCCGGTTTGACTGAAAGCCGACCCCAATATAGTTGGGAAAAGGATAGGCAGATGAAAGACAATCTGAAGTTTGGATAGATCCATCATAGTACACATTGACCAAAATTATTTAACAGTCTCGGATTTTTATAAATGCTCATTAAGTTTAGAGAAAAGTTTCAACGAATTTGCAACTGTTAATAAAGATGAACTCATGTGTTTCTTTATTAACAGTTGAGCTGAGCAAGCAAGAGAAGTTTTGTAAAAACACAACATGTGAAGTTTAACATTCTGCCTTCACTAATGGGAAATGTAGATCTTTAACGAGATGAATTAGAAAAATATTATTCACACTTTCATTGGTTGTTGAGAATGCAATACCATCGACTAGACATAGTGGCGTTCCACAAACGTTAAGAGAATACTCTCCATTGAAATAATATTGGGATTGACAGTTTTGGGTCACGGGTCACACGATTTTTCGAAAGCTTGTGCTCATTTTCGTGCATTTCCGTGGTGACTGTTATTTTGTTTTGTCTATTTAGCTTGCTTTATCTTCCGCATTTTTCTTGTGACTTATCCTTTAAACTTACATATCTGCCACAATTTTCACTCATCGTCTTCTTCTTTTATTATACGCGTTTTATTTATTTATTTAAAATTTATGTACAATAGTGGTACATGGGCGGACTTAATGCATCAAGGCATTCTCTACCAGTCAACCTTTGGGTTATAAAGACTATACTGTGGTAGGTGTACAATAAATAAAATTAAGATACAAAATTGAATTTTAACATTTCGGAAAGAATATACAGATAATATATATAATACTAATAAAATACATATATATGCTAAAATAATAAACTAATAAATATGATATATAATAATCATACCGATTAAGAGAATTCATAGTAATCATGACGAAGAACGACTAAGAATGACAAGCTTTTAAGTAGTGTTTACGGATTTTACGCTTAAAGGAAAATTTTGACTCCGCCTTCTTGATGTCAAGGGGAAGCATATTCCAGAGTTTAATTGTAGAAATAGCGTAGGAATTAGACAAAAACCCGGTGCGGTGAGAAGGGATATGAAGAAGTAAGTTTTTAGATGCTCGAAGGTTGAGACTGTGAGAACTGCCCAACACTTTAAAATATTGTTTTAAATAATCAGGAGCACAAGGATCGTTCATGATAGTGAAGAGCATGCAGAGGGATCTGAGGGATCTTCTCTGACGGATAGGCAACCATTTAAGCTGAGAACGGAAGGAAGAAATGTGATCATATTTACGAAGGCCAAAAATGAAACGAATACAGTTGTTAAGAAGTCGATCCAGTTTGTTGAGAAGTTCTTGGGATAGATCAGAGTAGCAAACATCAGCATAATCAATTATAGGAAGCACAAGTGACTGGACCAAAGTGATTTTAGTGCTTGAAGGAAGAAAATGCTTGAATCTATAGAGAGATCGCAGTGTGAATGTTACTCTCTGGCTAACCTGAGCAATCTGCTTATTCCAACTTAACCGGTCATCAATGTATAGACCTAAGTCTTTAACGTGTGGCGAGAGAGTGATTACGGTATTGTTGAAAGTAAGCGGCAGCAGTTGGCTGGTGTCCAAGTTACGCAGAAAATATGAACTACCAATGAGGATAGCCTGACATTTACCGACATTGACAGTAACCCCAAATCTGCTTGACCAATCGCTGATAGCTAGAAGGTCAGCATTCAGCAATGCGATGCAGTTGTCCATGTTGTCAATGTCAGTTTGCGCGTAGAGCTGTAAGTCATCAGCGTACAGATGGTAAGAGCATTTTAGAATGGTGGTAATAGAGTTTATAAATAGAGAAAATAAGAGTGGAGAGAGTATACCGCCTTGTGGAACGCCAGTTTCCAGGGCGCACCAGTCAGAAAATTTCTGATCAGCACGAACCGCTTGCTGGCGACCACGAAGATATGATGAAAACCAATCCCGTGCCAACGAAGAAACCCCAATTTGAGACAGAATAGCCAGGAGGATGTCGTGATCAACNACTATACTGTGGTAGGTGTACAATAAATAAAATTAAGATACAAAATTGAATTTTAACATTTCGGAAAGAATATACAGATAATATATATAATACTAATAAAATACATATATATGCTAAAATAATAAACTAATAAATATGATATATAATAATCATACCGATTAAGAGAATTCATAGTAATCATGACGAAGAACGACTAAGAATGACAAGCTTTTAAGTAGTAATTTCGTGAATTTATAAATCTAGTTTTCCATCAGTATTTGGTAGCTGCTTTAAGTACATCTGTACATACTTTGTTGTTAATTTTGAATATATTAAAACGGTTAAGTTAATGCTTGTCATTATTATTTTCGAGTTACAATGGAATAGTTTGCAGAGTTATAAAATTTGTTGAAAAAGTAAATGCAAAAAGATGTGCGTAGGCCGGGAATCGAACCCGGATCAACTGCTTGGAAGGCAACTATGCTGACCATTACACCACCAACGCTTATGTCTGTCACTTCTAAATGACGCCATTAAATGTAAAAATAATTCCATTTTGTTGACACAACAGTTATTAATTATGATTTAATTGTTTTTACACGTGCCTGTGTCAATGTTTTTCGTTATTTACTTTAGTTTATTTATATATTGCTTCTTCTTTATTTATTTGGTTATGCTAACTTTGTTTAGGTATGTTATTCTATTAATTTTCCTTAAGTTCAAAGTCGGCTTGCAGTTTAAGTAGATATGTCTCTAATATATCAGTGTTTACATGTAATGACTAAAATGAGCAAATTAATTGTTGGGCAGTGACAAGTAAAATTTAAATTTTCACCTTTCTCAGAATTTACCAAAACAAGCTAATTTAGGACTTGCTTTTTCTTCCGTATTTTTCTGGTGACTTCTCTTTCAACAATAATAATTAACAATCTTCCAATATTTTAATTCATCATCTTACTTCCGTGGACCCATGTTACATGTCGTTTTCTTCTACCATTCTCAACTGTCACCGGTCACGATATCATTCACTCCATTACCATTCATTTCATTCTTCTATTTGTACTCACTGCGTTTACAACTGCGTCAGCGACAGCTGTTTATTGTTTTTCCTTCTGATTACCTCAATCGATATAACTAATAATTATAATAAATCTTCACTATTAATTAAAAACCTTGACTAGGGTTCAATAACAAAATTGTGTAATCCCACCTGATTCGTCAAGGGTCTCGATAGATTCCTCAAACCTTCAATATTAACATAACAACTGAATGTGTAATAAATCAGAATCAATACAGTTTGTAATTAGCGGGTAGTCGTAAATATGATAACATTGAACGTTGAGATGGAGCCATAAAGTTAGCCCTGCGTGTACTTAGCTTGTTTATTGATAGTTAACTTACGTAATTAGTGATACATACATGAATAACAAGTGTAAAGCTAATGAATAGTGTTGAAGATATGGAACCAGCTGATGAAAGTTTTGGAAACACAGAAGTTATAATTAAGGCAGTTGAATAAAAGAAAAAAAGACATGATATCTAATCTTAAATCAAGTGAATTAACGTTGATAAGCATTGATTACGTTGACGATAATGAACCTAACCAGAAGATAAAGCAAAGTGAATAATTTATGCAGAGATAAGACCAATACAAGACAGTTTTGTGAATTATAAGATTCTAGGTGCAAAAATGGATGCCTAATGAAAACGTCTAAATAGAGGAACTTAAAAATTTAATCGCTTGCCTACTAAAATACTTTTTTTTCCACCTTTATGTTATCACTCAACAAATCAATAGCACGGGTTACTCTCAGCATGTATCATCCTACTGCTGGAAGCTCTCCTCCTTCACTTCCAGCTGTTTCGGTCCAGAGCTAGTGCAAACTATTGCAAACCATTTTGACTAGCTCGTACCGCCTGCTGCATCCTAACTAATAAATGCAAAACTAAGTTTGTTTGTTATGCTTTCATGTCTTAATCGCTGAACCGATTTTGATAGATTTTGGCACATATATAGATAGAACCCTAGAGACGGTTATAGAATACTTTTATGTGATATTCAACATCAACGCGAGCAAAGCCGTGGACAAACGCGTTTTATAAATATTATCCTTTAAATAAATTCCACCGTATTCTATGCCATTATTTTCTACTACTCCCATCCCACCTCCGCTTTTGTTATTATAATATAGGTAATAATGTAATCTAAGTCTCGTTAGCCCTATTTTCAACGTCTAGGATATTTTTAATTGCTGTGCCTAGGTGATCCGGTGCGTCGGGCATTACCATCGCAAATCGTGCGATGTCCGAAATAGAAACTTGTCAACACTACGCATATTCCTGAAAATCTAGTCCACAATAATATTGTTTGTTTAGCTGTGTATGTGTTTTTAAGTATTTTTAGCTAAGCGTAGTATTTTTGTTTTAGTTTTTCTCGTCTGTCTGGCCTGATCAGACTTTTTTTTGCATTAAAACTATCATTTGGATTCATCGTCCTGCCTTCATCCCATGTTACTCGGGGTCAGCGCACCATATTTTCTTGCTCCGTTCTGTCCTATCAACCATCATGCTATCACTAACTCTCTATCCTGAAAACTATAATTTGGTTTATTGTCAACAAAAAAATTCGGTTGAGTAAAATTCATTTAAATTTTGTTTGGGACATTATATTACAATTCTGCCCAATAAATGGCGATAGGCTCACCCTTGTCATCTGTGACCTAATTCTGTCATCCGAGATATGCAGGTGTTTGATAGCCCACATCTGCTTAACCCCGGGATCACAGGTCGTGACGATTATCTATAATTTCATGACGTCATGTCTCCACCCAAATAATATTTAATACGCATATGGCCCGACTTCTCTAGACAAGCTGCCAATTGATAACGAGTTGTTGAACATAAGTTATAGGAACAGTTTATAAAAAAAAATGATGTTAGTACTAAGAATTCTGGTGGGAGCTAAAATACGGTGTTGTATGATATTTATATAAAACTTCACTTATATAAATATCCGGTCATTGATAGACGGTTTATTTAGAGATGGATCTATATCAGTGATATGTTTGGCATTCATCTCGGGGCCTTCGTAGAGTTAATGTCTGTTGGTTTGTCATTGACCCGGTTCATAGATTGGTGTTGCCTTGCACTGCACTGAAAACTGTAGGGATATCCGTTCGTATTTCAAGCTTAGTGATTGGAATCTTTGAAAAACATCTGGAGATTAACACCAGACGCAATACAGCTAGGCTTCTATAAGATTTAAATTTTAATGCAAGACTATCTGAGATGTTAGCATTAAATACAGAAAGAGGCATTGAATATCATCTAAAAGAAATAGAAATCAAAGGCCTTAGGCTGGCTTTGCATTCCCGTGCATTCGTGAATAATGAAAGAAAGCGATCTTCTTATAAAGCTCGTTCGCGAAAAGCAGATATTCCAAATTTAAACATAGCGTGGGATACGAGAATCTACCCTCGATTCATAAATAGCCAGTAATTTTATGTTGACAGAAAATGTGAAGAACTTTTTGGTGGTATTTATATTTTGGCTGCAAATCATTGTTCCGGTATGAAGATGTTAGCCTAGAAGTGTGTTTGTCTAATTTTGTTTTCTTGTGCCTAAATCTTTGTATGGACAAGTTTTTAGTCTATGTTTGTTGTTTTGTACCTAATACTTTCTTGTTTAGAATTTGTTACCATAACCAGGGTTATTTTTATCTCTCTAAAGTTTGATGTCAACCGATTTTAATGGAGTTTCTTGTCCAGTCTTCTCCACAAGAGCTTGNTATCTTTGTATGGACAAGTTTTTAGTCTATGTTTGTTGTTTTGTACCTAATACTTTCTTGTTTAGAATTTGTTACCATAACCAGGGTTATTTTTATCTCTCTAAAGTTTGATGTCAACCGATTTTAATGGAGTTTCTTGTCCAGTCTTCTCCACAAGAGCTTGCTTATAGACAACTAGTCACTTAATTTTTTTTTACTGTTATTATTGACGTCAAAAGACTTTTAACTTTGACTTTGAATTGAATCTTCCAGTTTGCCTTAAGGGGGTTTGTATATACGTTAGATTTCAGAAATCTAGTTAATATGCATCAAATCTAAGTTAGAGCGATGTATTGATTATTCTTATGATTGTCTTGTATCTTATTTTGATCAAGTTACAACCTGAAACTGACCTGCACACTACACAATCATACCATGCCATAGAAACCGATTACCCTGTTTAGACTTTAATTACAAAGTTATGTAGATGGAATTTTCCAATCTCTTGCAAACTTAATAGTATACCTGTGTACCCCTTATTAACTTCGAAATCAATTCATCTATCTTCTGTACCATCGTTCACTACGCCACCCACATAACACATTAGCTAAAACAACTGTTTACACCGACTGATTCCGGTCCGCTTCAGTTTCATCCAGCGTCATCCGGTTTCTCTACGGCTGTTTGTTTTTCTTCCAGATGAACACCTAGTTTACACGTAATTGTGTAAATAATTAAAATATATCCGTTCACTAATGAATGTTTTATTCAATTTCCTGTTTGTGTGATTTCATTGTTATTTGGAGTTGAAAGGAGGATTGATTTATATTGTTTTTCGACCACCCTGTTATCCGGGGGTGTTGAATGTCAGTTTTTTTATGGTGTGAAAGTCATAAACAACTAATCAGGATATGTTGAAAGAATGCTTAGGAATAAGTATGAAAATGTTAAAAATTAATTTATGGATTAAAATATTAATCAATACTTACATATTAAACCTTTTTATCACACTAGCTTTTTATCATGATTAAACTTCCGTGTTCCGTAAAACTATCTCACGAGGTAAAATATAGCCTATACAACTTATAAATCAATCAATATATTATAAATATAATATTAAATTCTTCCGTTACTGGTGGCTTACTGTGTAAAGAAAAATTTATTAGTATACAAATTGGTAT
>NDFZ01003727.1:0-31287 GCA_002192655.3 Mamestra configurata
CAGTTATTATTCTATAAAACATTTAAAATAATGAAACGCAGTTGTTAAATCTATACTTCTTCATTTTTTATTAGAATATAACCTTGTTTTTCATCACAAGACATCAATTGTAAATACAGTTTTTACTTTGTCAATAATTACGATTCCGGGATCAAATCTATGTAGGTCAAGGATACTGATGACTTATTCAATTAAGATCGTATTATCTCAGTTTGTATACCCAAAGATAAGATAATTTAAAATTAGTATTAACTTAAGATAACGATCAAAAGCATGTTTTCCGCAGCAAACAGCAACAACCGAAATTTGTGGTTTTTTTAATCGGCTAGATGTTTATTTTAATTAAAATTATAGTGACATCCAAATAATTTATAAGTGTAAGCCACTAGATAATGGATGACTGATTCAATTATAACCTATGTTTAATGCCAGTACATTCCAATACAACGCTTCTTCTTTGACAGCTATGAAACCAGCGACGGTACCTCTAGACAGGAGGAAGGCAAGCTCGACAACCCTGGTGCAGAGAACGCAGCCTTAACCGTCACAGGACAGTACGCATACACCGCCCCCGACGGCAAGCATTACACTGTCACCTTCACCGCTGGACCCAACGGCTTCCAGCCCAAGACCTCCCTAGGACAGTAGGACCACACAGCAATGTAACCTGTAAATATAAAATACTGCTCTCAAAAGATTGCCAGTAGAGTTACTACTATTGCCAGTAAAAATACTACTATTACTTGTTGTATTTCTACTATTACTAGTAGAAAAACTACTATCACCAGTAGAATTGTAAAAAGCTGCTTCAGTAAAAAAGATCTCAGTTAAGGGATCGAATTCTAAATTCGCGTGCCATAAGGACGTCTTTTGAATTTTTGTATATTTCTTTGTATTTTTATAAAAAAAATAATATCAATAGAATAAAAACTTTTTTGTAAATAATTGTTTCATTTCTGCACCTGAAGAAAACGTAATTAATTTATTTCATTTTATATTGGTGGTCAGAGGCCACAGCCGCCTGTTATCTAAGCTATAAAATAACGTAAAAGATCTTTTTTCTTATCTTTTAATTGTTTTATATTTATTGAATTATTTTAACTAAGTAGTTAATTAGAGACTTCATTTCGAATTCAAAATCGTGATTAAACAATTAAGTGTTTTACGACTATACGAATATAAAAATAGAGATTTTTATTGTATCACTTCAAATACCTAATTTATTTTTCCACGTTAATTATGATGACATTTTCACTTAAACTTTAAAAAGTTAAGTTTTTTAATAATTTGAATATTATTACAATATTATGTACATTAAATCCCATCCAAATTCAATAGTTTCCAATATGTCCGTGACTTATTTAGAAAAAATAGTTTACAATTTCACGCGATTTTTCACAATCTTACGGCGTTTGCCATTTTCCGCTGACAAATATACTACATCGTAGTTTTAAGGTAGTAAAAAGTTTGCAGCTATTCACAAACGTTCCGTTTATTGTTATTTGATGACACAAACGTGCTCACCAGTTCACAAGGACAACTGGTAGCGAATCACGAATGTTCTTGAAGAAATCTAACTTTAGAAATGATTTGCGTAACACACATGCAACTTTAAAAACTCGCTATTTTCACTACAATTTTATCCTCATCTTTATGCAAGTGCAAAAATGTGCTCTTTTGTATAACAACTGCAATCTAACTACAAAATATTATTGAAATAGTACTAGTTTCTGCCAGCGACTTCGCTCGGGACCCAGGAGCATTCACGCGTATTCACGGATTAAAAAGTATTCTATGATATGGCATGATGTACTTATATGCCCAGATTCATTACATTTTACTGATATGTTAAGACGTGAAAAGGCAATTTACAAACAGACAGACAGAGTAACTTTCGTATATGGATAATATAAAATATTGATGGAATCTATGAACTGCTTTGCCAATTCGCGAGTCGTTAAACTGCGAGTAGTTTTACTTCGCTAAATACATAATTATTTAACTTACATGTAATACAGTCAAAATATTTAACGCAATCGTCATAAATTTATAATGAGTTGAGATTTGAACCAAAACTATCATTAAATTTAGATTTTACCATCTAATGCGTAGGTAACTTTTATGAATGCCATTGGCACATACATATATATATGACTAAATGTTAACCAAGCTAATAAGACAGCTTTGTCGCAAACTTGGCAAATAACACAATACTTAATAATCTAACATAAGATCACGCCAGTACAATAGGTACTCCTCTATTTGACCGTTACACAACAGCCAGATTTGGTCAGTTATGTTAATGTCTCATGTTAAAGGTCCGTATCTATTGCCATCATCCGAACACACTCCTCCGGGCTGCGACTGATAAATTCCAGAAGAAAAACCTAACAACCTGTACCCAACCTGGGAAGCGAGAAGCGAACCCAAGACTAAATGCTAAGCAATTGCGACCACTAAACCGATACAGAAAGAAAATATTTTTTTACAAGATCATCTTAAGTTTGATGGTTTCATTTGTAGAGCTACCAATTTTGAGAGACGGATTCTAGTTGACGAAAAAACATCAATTCCCGATTATGGCTGTGGTACCCAACCAAGATATGCGTATAAGTACAGTAACCCTGGAACTCTCTGGAACCTACACATATTCGAGAAATCAATTAACTTAGCTCTTTTAAACGCCCACAGCCTCAGCAGGACGATTGAAAACCATTTACGAGCTAACGCAATAACATTAGGCTTAGAAATTTCTCAGCTAGTGTTCAATGTATGTTTCGTAAATGTGTCTAAATGCCAACGCACACAAGACGCATCGTCGTGAAGGTTCTTGCATCCGTTTATGCGTACCTAAGAGTTACAGTATGTCTTTAGTTCAGTAACCTTCACTTATCACGATAAGTTTTGAGTCTTACCAAAAATCTCGATTTTTTGTAGGATACAAATAATACGGGATATCTAAGTGGTTCATGTGATTCGATGTAGAAAGATAGTACCTATTTTTTTGTTCATTCCAATTTTAAAATGTTGAAGTTTTGTTACTATGATTCTTTTTTATATGTTGATTATTCTTTGGTTTCTTTAATGGTCGTATAGCTGACAGTGATATCTACCAAATAACCTTACAATAGAACAAGAGAAGAATACATTTTTAAGACCTTCAGCAGGTTTTTAGTTTGGTTGCAAATTAAATGGCAGCGGCTAGTTTATATGTTTGACCTCATTGACAACATCGGAATTACATTTATTCGGTACTTCAAGTAATTAGCTAAATCCAAATAGAACTGACATAGCTGACATAAAGAGTCAATTAGTATAGGAAAATCCGTTAACTCAAGTACTTCCGCAAAAAACATCCTCTTTAAAACCAAATTATCATAATCTCCCAAATAATATCGTAAACTGCTACAGCAAACAGCATTGACAGCGACGTTGAAGAATATTTAAGTATATTTGAAGCAAATTATAATTTTTATTTTTTCTAAATTGCACAAACGACCTTGAGTAATAATGTTAACTCGAATGAGCAAGTATGCATAAGATTCACAGTTTGTTTAAAACCCCGTCTACACTGGTAACAAAGTTGCGCAACTTATTTTTCTGAAAATTGCATAACCATCGCGGGAAAAAATGTGGCTGACAATATGGTATGGCGTACGGCAAGTTTAGTGATATGTACAGTGAATGTAACATCCAACCAAATAACCTCGCAACATCGAAATTAAATTCATTTTCATTAAGTAAAGTTGTCATTTGACATGGGATGCCTGTGTCTAATAAACGTCTTTAATTAATTATTCAAGCGTCATCATAGGTCAATTCGTGGATTTCTCGCATCTAGTAGACTGAGGCCATGGTGACACATTATAGATGACCTTTTGATTTAATTTATTTGACCAGTACGATTGTTTGGACTTTAAAAGAGACTTTGACCTCTGAGTTTGTTTCGGTGTTTCTTCTCAGGTAGTCAGCTAGGAAACACCGGCCTCGTCTAGTTTAAAATGACCAAAAAAGATTGACGGGTAAAAGTGTTATGTTTAACCTTCTTACAAAATAAATATCATTTATCATTTAACACTCTCATAATNGAAACACCGGCCTCGTCTAGTTTAAAATGACCAAAAAAGATTGACGTGTAAAAGTGTTATGTTTAACCTTCTTACAAAATAAATATCATTTATCATTTAACACTCTCATAATCCAAAATTAAATTATTGAAAGCTGAGGTATGGTATAGTGTTGCGCAATTGTGATTAAACATTGTCTCCCGAGTGAACATGCCTTAACAAAATGACGAAAGTTGGAGTATTATCATCGTGCGACAGATGGCAGTGTGTGCCGCACTCTGACACGAGTGCTTGAACCTTCGTTATTTAAAACGTTTACAAAATGACTGTGACGAAACTCACGTAACCTTTATATCAAACGGTGGTGGGATCTCTGCGTTTGCTAAACTGCACAGTTTTGGTTTACGATGTTTTAGTGATTACGGTTCAACTGAAGATGGATTTGAATATGATGATTAGTTGAATATTGGGACTAAAGAAACGTTTTTTGAGGGTTCCGAACATCCTTAAAAAACGGAACCTTTATAGGATCACTCGGTTGTCTGTCTGTCCGTCTGTCACAGACAATTTTCTCCGAATCTACTAGACCGCTTTTATTGAAATTTGGTGCATACACATATGAACTTCTGTGACCCAAACACGGACGCAATACGTAACTATGTACATTTTAAGTATGGGGGTTTTTCACTTTTGGGCAGCACACTAAAGACTCGTGGGTTAGAAGCGTTGCCATGAACAGGGCACAAATTCAGACTCCGGACTACTTCTGGGAAATTATAGATAAAGGAACCCAATAACACTTTACCCGACCCGGGAATCGTACTTAGATGCTTAGCGCGAGTATGTTGCATGTATGTAAAGTTAGAGATAATACTTACTGATAAATTTGTCACCGGAAAATTGCCAACGCCGTAAGATTGTAAAATATTGGGTGAAATTATTGTTAACTATTTTTTCTTAATCAGACACGGATATATTGAAAACTATTGAATTTGGATGGGATTTATTGTTTACAAAACAATTTTTGTATAATATATCGAGAAATTATAATCTAATAAAGATTTATTACAATCTTACGGAGTCTGCAATTTTCTGGTGACATATTCAACAATATGGATCAACCTTAACTTTACGAAAAAAAAATAAGAAAAAAGTAAGCAATAATTACTGTTAAAATGGTTATAAAATGTCTGTTTTTAATTTAATCAAATCAATACAGCAAACTATTAACGAAACAAACATTTANACAATATGGATCAACCTTAACTTTACGAAAAAAAAATGAGAAAAAAGTAAGCAATACTTACTGTTAAAATGGCTATAAAATGTCTGTTTTTAATTTAATCAAATCAATACAGCAAACTATTAACGAAACAAACATTTAATTTTCTGTGATGATGCAAGATAAGAATAAATGACCTTATTTAACTGATATAATCAAGTGATTTCAAGTAAGATTTGTATCGAAATAAAACTGATTTGGTATAGAAAATGAGTCTTATTGACAACGTCATACACTATGTGTTAAAAGCCTGCAATAATTATAACTCC
This sequence comes from Mamestra configurata, assembly GCA_002192655.3. Classification (NCBI taxonomy): domain Eukaryota; kingdom Metazoa; phylum Arthropoda; class Insecta; order Lepidoptera; family Noctuidae; genus Mamestra; species Mamestra configurata. The sequence continues at coordinate 5,619 of NDFZ01003727.1, forward strand.
TATTCACTTGTAACTAGCTAAGAGAGACTGTGAGGCGCTTAAATAAAAACATAAAATATAATCCTGAATATGGGCACATCAATAAAGGGCTTTCTAAGAAGTTCCATCATTAATTGCAAATATCCTAAAGCTACTGGGTAGCAGTTGGCTATGGCGGGAGTACTTCCAAAGACTTTAATAAAACGTATTCAGGAAATACACTGCAATCCACTGCGCCTACGCAAAATACTAGCAAACAATCACATTTAAACAAATATTGATTCGGTAAGGCGTTAGTTAATCTGAGGAATTCTTTCAAAAACATAAAGTCGAAAAACATAAACGGACGCCCACTTATGTGGAATACATAAAAGTACTACGCATTGAAACATTATTATGTAAAAGTATATAAGAAAAGCAAAGTTGAAAACAAAAAAGTAAGATAATGCTGACGCTGTATTGTATAATATCAAATTATTCGGATTGACCAACTAGTTGCGATCAACATAACTAGATGGCGATGCTGAGCAGCTTATAGAGAATATCGCTTTGGCAAAAATATGTAAATTAAATTCATGATAAGATGACATCATATAACTGGATATTCGTTATAATTCCATTAACACGTACTTCAAATTGAAAGTGCCTAACCAGGATGTACTTAAGATTTAAAAAAATGTTCTATGTTTTGAATACTAATCTTCTGCAAAACCAATATTCTAGATCAAAGGACATGTTGTTTTATGTTTAATATTGTTTTATGCTTATTATCATTCAGTAGGCCCGTTGAAAGTGAGTAGATACCTTCATGGCAGCCCGACGTGAAGACGACTGAAATATCATGCCTCCTGAATATGCAGGATAAATAGAATATCCGTTATTGTAAACCAAAAACACATGCAAAAGCACAAACGTACAAGCATATGAAGAGAATCACAATTTGTCGAGAAGGGACGAGGAAAATCTCTTTGCATTAAGAAAATACAGGTTTCACTGAGTTGTATCCTTACTAATCTAGGCTACCGTGTAGAGTTGTAAAGTAATTCAATCAACTCTACTGTCATAATTTCTATCTACTGTTAAACATATGCTTCTTCCAAACTTACACCTAGCCCTGGGGCTCCAAGCGCTACACTTTCTGAAAAACGGACTCCACTCTAAAATTCGACTGCTGGTGATACTTGTTGCTATGTGGAATATAAAATGTGCATTGTAAGACGTAATATGAGGAAGATATATGAATATATAATATATCCTTTTATGCGGCGACTTCTCGCGTCTGGCCCTGGTTGAATGCATGGTCCGGAGCAATGAGGCTTGGGAAGCGGCCACCTCCCTTCTGCGAAGCAGTAATACTAGCAAAGGAGGAAGCGGGCCACGCGAGGGAGAGACAATGCCTTCGCCCCAACCGCCGCTACAGAAGAAGACGTCCCGGGCGTCGGGAGTCGCAGAGCGATCCCCGGCCACCGGAGGCCCGGACGGCGAGCGTTGGGTGGCTCGCTGTCCGATCACAACCAAGCCCGGGTCGATGGCGCGTTGTGTTCCACGCACGCCCTAAAGCGATGTCAGCATAGAAGACGGGGTTCGTTAAGGCCGGAGCCTGCCAGGGTAGCGGAATTTGTTCGAAAGAGTTACCGCAGCCCTGGAACGCAAGGGGCTTTACAAGGAACACGGATGGGTTTTTGTCAGTGAGAGTCTAACACGCTCTTCCGTTCCACCCTCACCCATCCTTAAAAAAACATAGACGTAACTATGTAATATTTTAAGATTTACAAAAATATGGGTTTTTTTATCTCCNGAGAGTCTAACACGCTCTTCCGTTCCACCCTCACCCATCCTTAAAAAAAACATAGACGTAACTATGTAATATTTTAAGATTTACAAAAATATGGGTTTTTTTATCTCCCCGTGTATTCTTATTTGTTTCCAGGGGAAAAAAGCATACACAGTGCACAACTTTCTTATATATTGTTACTCATAAGTGAATAAATAATTATACAGATTCAAAGCTATTTAAATACAATAAGCTTTATATCATCTCAGGATGTAAGTCTAACGTAAAGCCATAAACGTTGTCATCAATCGTGACTGCATTGAGTTCCTGAACTCCTTAGTCTCCACAACACTGGCTTTCGAAAGGTCATCCATGATATAATAAACAAAGCAAAGATTTAAAACCATTAACATAGCTGCTTGCAATTATTTATTACGCTTCACTTGGTTGAAGGCATANGTAAACGTTGTCATCAATCGTGACTGCATTGAGTTCCTGAACTCCTTAGTCTCCACAACACTGGCTTTAGAAAGGTCATCCATGATATAATAAACAAAGCATAGATTTAAAACCATTAACATAGCTGCTTGCAATTATTTATTACGCTTCACTTGGTTGAAGGCATATTTGCATGCATCACTGATTCATCATGCTAACTAACCTTTAAGAAAATGTTATTATAATGTTGTCCCATTTAAAGCATCGTTGATGATATGGTTTTCGAGCAGAGGAAGAAACTGCTTCGTATCATATAAAAATTATAAAAAAAATACACAACGAGACTTATAAACAACTTAGTAGGTATATAAAAACTCAAATATTATTTATTTATCAAGATACAACAAATTAGGTAAGGCACCAGTCATCAACTCAACCTATCGCCGTCTGAATGCTGGATATAGGCCTCTCAGAAACTTTGGCATCACACCCGGTCTTTCGCCTTCCAAATCCAATCAGACCCAAACTCTTAAAAACGTCAGTCAGCTAGCACAAGGAAATGTATTTAATTATTTATAAATCATCATAAAAACTTATATGAACAAATAAACTAAACTTACAACAAACTAAAACATAGCATCAAAAAATTCGTCCTCAACGCTGTCAGCTGGTAATGTGCCCAAGAGACTGGCGGCATTGCCACGTTGAATGGCAATACTTAGCCTCTGGCCAAAATAAAAGCCAGCCTTTGGGTCACGGAAAGTGTCAACTAGCCGTTTCTAAATTTATTTGAATAGGCTGCACAAGCGCCCCACGGCTCGAAAATATAGTAACTATGGTAAATATAGTAACCTTATTGGTAACTATATTTACGCCGCTTGAAGTTTTCCGCAGCAGCAGCACCAGCACAACACGATGAACTAGGAAGAAGGGATGGCGCACGAGTACACAGGTTGCGTCCTACACGAATAGCACAATAGTTATCTAAAACTTATCATTTTGTACAAATACATAGGTACCACAACACACACAACCCGTATCAGGTAAAAAAAAACCGTCCAATCAAAGATTTTTCATTAAATAAAGTTAAACAAGTTTTTACTAGTAAATGATCAATAGGTAAGCTGACAATGATGTCAACAACCAATAAATACATAAAATCACGCCTTCAAATAGATCGATTTGAATTTTATTATTATTATATATCTTCTATAGATAGATGTCCACCGTAAAAAGCCTAAAACGGCCTGTTTCTGTTTATTGAATAATCTGATTTGATTATTGAGTCTGTTACTTTGATCAGTTTCAAGCACCACGTGAAATTAAGCTTATTGACATTCCTCATAGCTTCATAGATTTTCAATAACTCGTCTTTTGTATCTTCAGATCATTTTGAAACTTTGATTGGTTACAGTTTATCTTATGAGGCAAACTTCCAAGTACGATAGTTTTTTTTCTAACTTAAATATTTAGATCGGGCGAGGAATAAGTAGTCAGGTAAGACAGAGATACGTTCTGTCGCCATTATTTTTAAACATTGCCCCACTCTAGGAATTTCTTTTGTATAGTGGGTGTGTTTACAAACATATAAATTCACATACACAAACAGCAAGACCCGGAACAATTATCTGTAGGCCATATAAATATTTGTTCCGTGCAGGAATCGAACCCACGACACGCAGCGCAGCAGCCAATCGCACAGCCACTGCGCAAACCGTGCCGTCTATTTCACATTCACACAGGCAGAGTCGTGTACACAACTAGTGCTGACATTCAATAAGCGATTGTTCAACGAAAAAGTGAATAGGTACTCATGGATAGATTATGTGTGACGAAAACTTGACAGATTTTGTTTTAATGAAATTAAAGTGCCATTATAAAATAAAGTTGTGCATATACACTTAAAGCTTCTTGTCGACAAGCTTACAATTATTTATACAAACTATTTGAAGAAAAGAACAAGCCCATACAAATCGGGAAATTGATATAATTGGTCTCATAAAACGATTATCAATATTTTTGTAGAGTAACACATTGCAGACAATGAAATATAGATTTCGCAAATAACGTGCATGATGTGACGCTTCACGCCTGGATTTTCTGCTCACGACTTTTGATTTATATGACGCCGAAGAATTCACATCAACCTAGGTTGTGATCACCTAGAATTTAGAATATCCGGATATATGGAATAGTGTACAAAATAATAGAAAACAATTCAAGCAAATATTCCGGTCTGATTCAATTATACAAAATTAATAAATTCTACGTTTTATTAGACAATAGGTGCACCTAATTAACGCTTAATATGTGCATATTAACAATAAGGATTAAAAATATAATTCTAAAATTATATTTTTTTGTATAAATTGTCGGTTTTATTATTTATTTTTTTAATATTTTATTCAGTCTTGACATTATATGTTCATGACGTCCTACTAGTTATGGAAATGGTTTTTTTTCTGTAGCTACACTATCCATCTTTGACAATATATGGAAGATATGTCACATGTATTTACAAATCACAATTCTAGTTGTGTTTTCCATCAATATCATATTTTAAGAAGTACTTTAACGTCATATTATTTATTATTGTGATGCGATAAAAACATTCGCATGTGAGTACGAAACAACACAACATATGTACTTACCAGGATTGTAAAACGTTTTCGATTAGTTCTGAATATTTTTTGTTGCTTATGTCATTTTGTAAATAACAACTTCGTAAAAATACAAAAAATAGTGTATCAGAACATAACTCATAAGATTGAGTGGAAACTTAGTTATTTTTAGTTTATGTGTTGTATTGTTTGCTTTCTTTATTTGGGTCATAGACGTTTAACTATTTCCGTATAACTCAATTTTCAATTGTGACACTTTTGAGCTCGTTCAACTCCGTAGATTTTGTCTCCAGACATGTAACTAAAACGGATTTCATACATTTTTATTAGAACAATAAGCGCACACCATCTGGGTCCAGTTGAATCCAATAACAGCCAACTTATACTCCAGTCACGTTTACGTTATCTCCAATTAATCTAAACTCAACCAATTAATAAATCAACTGTCAATCAATCTAAATTCATTGTGCACTGATCAGAGCATATATATACTTGTGGGTTGAGCTCACATTCAACTTGGAACATCAAGCACTTCAGGAAGATCATCATTAATGTATGATTCTGAAAAAAGTGTGGCGATAATAAAATGTGACACAAAGTGAGTTTGCTTTGATACCGCTGATGATGTATGTGGAGACATCGATACAACAATAAATGAAAACACTAGCAATACTGGTTTATAGGAATATTTTGAAACTATTATAAATGCTGTCACCGAAATTAAAAACAAACCTTCCAATTACATAAAACGTCAAAAAAACTAATTACATAAAACGTCACAAAAACTCAAACTAGTCAATGATAGTGACTACTATTTTGACAAAATATTGCAAGAAGTCTGTTGCAGTTAGCGACATCAAATCTGTTACAAAAGACAACATATTCGTATGAACTAGTACTGTCAGTGTTTTGATTTATTGTCGTANCCAAGAAGTCTGTTGCAGTTAGCGACATCTGTTACAAAAGACAACATATTCGTATGAACTAGTACTGTCAGTGTTTTGATTTATTGTCGTATGATCGTCTTCACCTTGTATATACTATTCACTTTATCATGTTCTCATTATTATCACTTCATTTTAAGCCAATTATATGAAACTCAGTAGGTTGTACCTACTGAGTTTCATATAATTGGCATATAAAAACTTATTCGTTTTAATAACCTACGAGTATAGGTATACTCGTAGGTTATTAAAACGAATAAGTTTGAGATTTATTGAAGTAATTTTGACGGGACTCGAGAATTTCCTTGAAACGCCACATTTTCTATTCTTTGATGCAATATTCAAATGCTTCCTACATTTCTATAAGAGCCTACTTACGGCATCCATTGATGTTTGAGTGACCTTGATTACTGCGGTAATTGTAAGATAAACAGTTCGTACTTAACTATGACCTTTGTCAATTAGTTAGAGTATTCGATTGATCCTCAAGATCAGCTGATTTTAATAAAAACCGGATATTTGAATTGTGTATGAAAAGCCGAGGATTCCGTCATCTAAACTTAAATTATACTTCTATTATTAAGAGGTAAAAAAAAATATTTATACATTTGTGAAAGGTCGTCTCTGGAGTAATCTGTTTCAAATCCAATTATGAGAACTCTTTGACTTATAGAAATTCACGCTATCGCTTAGTGTTTCATCCCGAAAAAATACACGGTTCCATATGCAAAAATCTAGCCGAAAATAAGTTAGTAACCAAAAATCAATGCATGTACGATTCCTAGGATTTTTTCAACTAAATATGCAAATAAACTCACGAATTTCGTATTCTAATCGCATGCATTGTTTTAGATAACCGTAAGGCAGGTGATTGTTCGTGCAAAGCCCAGACATAAAAATTCTTTGTTTCATGGAGACGTACCGTTCCTAGAAAATATTATATTCTCATGACTTGCCAATACTTTCTTGTCTATATAAAGTACTAAATATAAATTGAAAAGTTACTGATACAATATCGTGTTTTGTGGATTAGTACAATGGCAAAAGGTAGGTTTTAGAAAATACATAAATTTGCAGTAATACGGTTTCGTTCATAAACTTTTTGCCACCAAGTTCCATCTTCATCCAAAAGGCTTCAGTATCATCAGAACTACACAACTGTACTACGGGAAAGACAATGAAGATTCTACTACGCGATTTGGAAGTAAGATGGAAATTGGTGGAGTAGGTCTACAATGAGAATGAGTCATCATCATATCAGCCAAGTACCGTACTGCTGAACGTAAGCCTCCCCCAAAGAGTGCCAACCATCCCGGTCTTGCTTGAACAGTCAACATCCATCCGCTGCCAGCCACTTATTCAAATAATCGATCCAGCATGCCGCAGGGCGTCACACACTACGTTTGCCCATACGCAGTCTCCACTCTACACATGTCTGCTTCATCGACCGTCTATCAGTCTACAGACATAGCCGGCCCATTTCCACTTCAGCATGCTGATTCTACGCGCAATGTCGGTGACTTTAGTTCTCTGGCGAATGACTTCGTTACGAATTCTATCCACCAAAGAAACACCCATTGCACGCTGAGCAACCTTGAATTTGTGGACCAGGCTTATGGTGAGTGTTCACTTTTCGGCTCCGTAAGTCATGACGTTTAGGGCGCACTAGTTATTGATATGAAAATGAGTAGAAACAGTCTACTAGCTCACAATTAAGGATCCGTTATTTTTTTTCGAGTTGCTTATCAAGTGGGCTTACCCCAATCCTAACTCAGTTTTGTGTCGTGCTTGAGAAAGAGGGAAGTAGAAATAACGCTTTTTTTTATTTATTTGCTTTCTTTTTTATTTATTTCGTTGAAAGATCAAATACAGTTGAAGCTCGACGAGTCTCGGAGAAACGATTAGGTACGTTTTTTCAGGACTCGTCTATATTCACCGTATTAGATCACTGGTTAAAATCCGTTAGCCCGCAAACGGTATTTTTTTGAATAATAAGTTTATTTTATATTTAAAAAAAATAAGAATATACGCAAAATATATTATGTATATATAAAGCAAAGGGTACACAATTACTATTAATAGTACTATTAGCTGGAATAAAGCAGTATTTACTGTATTTAGCGTTACCGAGAGTTACCGTTATAATGTCATTGTTGTTGTACGATGTGAATGTCAATGACGCTGTTGATTCTGGCTTTCGGGAGTTGCATTGGTTCGGAATATTGTGGCGGGCTTGTCAACAGTCTAATGTTTAAAGTTGTAATTTATTCCTAAAATATAATTTCGTGTCTTAATTGGGTGCCTCCATCATAACATTTGTTGACTTTAAACTATTCAGGAAAAAGCATAAAACCGTATCTATCGTGAGAACAGCTAAAATATACAACATCACGACAAACATTTTAAATTAACTTTAATGAGGTTAACGATATCTCGAACGACATTAAATGAACATACTCGAAAAGAAAACCAACGACAGTCGACAAGAATATTGCCATAAATAATCATAAATGGAAATAATATCGTGACAAATTTATTTGATGATAATCACGAAAAGCAGAAGTGTCATCTGAAGCTAATCATCATAAAGTATATATAATTTATTGATGATTGTAACTTGAGACTACTATATATGAATGTAAGCAAATTATAGATCATTATAGACCGCATTCGGTAAATGTTCATCTTTTTGTGACATATTAAATACTTTAATGCAAAAGTGATGCTAAGGGCCTTATCACACTGGCGATTTGCAAGCGAGTCCAAAGCGAGGCGAATGCGCAGCGAGCTCGCCGCGAATAGCACCTTCGACGCCATTTTGTACGGCTGCGCGCCCGCCGCGTTTTCGAGGCATGTTCGTTGCGAACTCGCTGCAAGCTCGTTTTGCACTCGCATCGCTTTGAACTCGCTCGAAAATCGCCAGTGTGATATCTGCCTAAATCGATTTGTAATTGAACGTTTCTTTTACATAGTCTATCACTTTATCTTGTTTATAAATATGAAGTTACACTAGAATTCTTCCTGTTTTATAATAAATATAACGGTTCCCAATGCCTTTATTGAAAATTCTTTGTCGCGAGACGAGTTGACGATTATCTCCTCAGCCTTAATTCGATTTTTTGTAACAAAAAGTTTTTAATTTGATTGGTTTTTCCACCAACCATGTAAGTGAAATAACTTATGCTTTCCACATGACCTAAGCAAAATCAAGTAAGCGAGTATTAGCGGCTTTTTATGCATTTAACAGTGAAAATTAGAGACACAGCACCTTTTTAAATCAATACCGTCTACACTACGAACGAATCATTCATTTGATCTTTAATTCATTCTTGATTTGGTGTTTTTCTGGTTTTCGATGATCAGGTGCCACCTGACCTCTGCGACCCCGGTTGAACCAGATTTGAGCTCAACGACGACTAATACATGTTGTCCTCTTGTTACAATCATTGGTCAACATTGCAAGTATGCATTTTAATCTATAAATGCTGATAATGGACAAATCATTTTTTGAAGGATAAGTCTATTGATTTGTCCTCAAATATTTTTTTTCGTGTTCTTACCACTCCACCATTTCTTTTGTGTGTCCTATTAGTTGTTTAAACATGGTGTTTACTTTTCAACACTCTCATGGTAAGTGATAATGTAAACCCACGAGAGACCAACGAACTGGAATCAATAAAAGTTTTCTATATGAAGTAAAAACCAAAATCCATAAGAGTGGGTACAGACACTCATGCTGATTATTGCTCATGAATAAATTCAGGTAGCTAATTGAGTACCTAATTACAGATAGATCTATGCAAAGTTTTGTCTGGGACAAAACAAACGCATACATTGAAAAAATAATCGCGAGTGATTTGAATACCGTAAAGAACCAACTTATTTTATCTATTTGAATAGAACGATACTTGCCTAAATATTATGTGCCTCTGAGAGGGAAATATTTGGTCACAATATGCACTATTATATTTAAATTTGTATCGAGTTGTAAAACTTAATTTTTATCGTTTACTTCAAAGCATTCTATTTAACTGTACTGCGAACCCTTGTCATTTCTCCCTATATTTTTGATGTTATATATATATCACCTATATATATATATATTACCTATATTTTATCCCTGACCACTTTTCCACACGTTTTAAAATTTAATTTTCCTGAAACATATACACCTACTTTCATCAGAAAGTTTATTAAAGCTCAAATCAGGAGTTGTTATGTTTGTCTACCAAGTATGCGTTCCAGATTAAATGGTGTCTTCCTGACATGTATCGTATAATTACAACTAATTACATTGCAATCGTGACATCGTGTGCACGATCATCGGGCCCGGAAACAGACATAAGCCTGCAATAAAATATGCTCATAGGTATAAAAGTGACGATTCTGACTGTCGTCTCGCCCATCTGTTCTAGGCAGAAGTATTAATAAATTACGTGGTCCAAAGAATCGGCACAGTCTCGTGCGAACTCTTGCGCAACAGGCCGCAAGACGGCCCGCGTTAATATTCACATTACAAACATATAAGGTAAGTCGATATAATGTACCATTTAATGGAAAATTAGGTGAAATTAGATCAATTACCAAGAATCATTGAAAATTTAGAGCACCTTATTTTTTTAAAGTGACATTTCCATTCCACAATTGAAAATTTTCGAACATAGATAAAATTTTTGAAAGTGAATCAAGATGTCAATGAAAGTCGAGTAATCAAATTGCACAGGAAAACTGTGCAAGGAAAGATAGTTATTATTTTGATAAAATAACTTCAGTTAAGTATATGTGTAAAAGGGTTATTAGCATAAAATAATTGCAATACTCCTTCCTTTTGACAAATTGTGTATTATTAGATGGAGGTTATTAAAATCAGATTATATTTTTAAAGCTACTTCATTGGCTTGAAGATCCTAATGCAAAATTAGCTTGTTCTTTGTTACCTTAGTGCAGTCTCGAAATCATACGCATAACTTCATACAGCACGCTTTTAGCACTTCATAAACATACATCGCGGAAAGAATGCCATGGCTTCCGAGTAGATAAATAACTCTATAAAATACATTAATAATTACTATCATATCGTCCTTTTATTGCTAAACTAACATTAAATAATTAATTAATGGACCATCAATAAATAATATGATTTGTAATGCGCTATGCTAATTACATGACATAGTTAAATTACTACCTGCGATTGACGACGGCGTCCACCTTGCGTAGTTTACTGTCTCATTGTTTAATAAAACAAACATAGTAAATAAAGTTATTGTCGCGCCAATAGCTACTGTAAACGTTTGCCTTGTCACCTGGTACTATGAAACTTAAATGTAGGTTATGGAAATAACTACCTTCGAAAAATTGGCTATGGTTCGACTTACAGCTTTTATGCAAAGTTAACTTCGAAAATCACTCAAGTTTTTTTAAAGTAAAACTTCGCGGTTTTAAACCTCGTTTCTTTATTACTTCAAGTTTGAAAGTAGGACTACAGGGAGTTATTCAATTCTTCTATGCTTCCATGGTATCGAAAAGATTCCCTAAAAGTAATGATAGATTGAACGGGATGACATCTTTGGTAACCTTTAAAAGTGTGATTAACCCTCGGTTGTTATACTTTTATTTTGCAAATAACAGTAAACATGAAAATGGGATATTGAATTCATCATTATGAACAACTTTTACTATTGGAACCAATACTGAATTCGCAAAAAATTAGCTGCTCCAACATATTGCCGATTTAAGTAGACATAAATGAATGGAGCAGTCATACCTTGAATCGAGCTGCCGTATTTAGCATTTGTAAAACTTTTTTTTGCACTCCAAGCATAATCAGACAAGGACACAGTGGAGCATACGGTGGATATCTGCCCTGCTTGGGCTGATCACCTCGTGTCCTCGTCGAGGCGATCGGCGGCGGCAACCTCTCGCGTCCGGCCCTGGTTGAATCCATGGTCCGGAGCGAGGAGGCTTGCGAAGCGGTCACCTCCTTCTGCGAAGCAGTAATGCTAGCGAAGGAGTAGGCGTGCCGCGCGAGGGAAAGGCAAGGCCTTCGCCCCAACCGCCGCAACAGGAGAAGACGCCCCGGGCGTCGGGAGTCGCAGGGCGATCCCCGGCTACCGTAGGCGCGGACCTGCGGACGGCGTGCACTGGTGTCTCTCTGTCCGATCACCACCAGGCCCGGGTCGATGGCGCGTTGGGTTTCACGCGCGCCTCAAAGAGATGTCAGCATAAAAGACGGGGCCCGCTAGGGCCAAAGCCTGCCAGGGTTGCGGAATTTGTTCGAAAGAGTCACCGCGGCCCTGGAACGCAAAGGCCTTTAGAAGGAACACGGATGGGTTTTAGTCAGTAAGAGTCTGACACGCCCTTCCGCTCCCCATCCTTAAAAAAAAAAGCATAATCAGACAAACATAATACAAGTACCTACAAAGTTTAGTATAACTATTTACTGGGACTACTTATTTCTATTCTTCTAATCGATTCGATGCAATATTCAACATCATTATTTGTTTTTGTATGCATTGGTTTTACCATGAATGACTACAGTATTATCACTGGTTCAATTCATATCCAACGTAATAATAGGTTTACATAATGATAATAATATATTGGTCCATAATTTGTAATGTAACTAATAGTGACGAAGAGGAAGACTTTGTAATCGGTTCTTTCGGAAAAAGACGCGTCTATAAATTTTGTACTTTACAAGCTTTTATCTAACTTACAATGTATGTATGTATGATTGCAACTATGTTTGTTCGGGAGGACTCTTTTTTTTTAAGGATGGGAAATCATCAAATGACTTCTTCCCCTCTGGGTGGAGCGGAAGGGCGTGTCAGACTCTTACTGACTAAAACCCATCCGTGTTCCTTCTAAAGCCCTTTGCGTTCCAGGGCCGCGGTAACTCTTTGGAACAAATTCCGCAACCCGGGTGGACTGTCGCAACTCAATTTTGAAGCAGATTTCTTCAACCGATTGAGCTTCAAAAATTGAGTCTGTCTTTATTCACCACCTTCGCAAATAGTTCATAGTTTATTCGGTCGTTGAAATGCTTCAACAAAAAGCATTCAGCTATTATTCTCGTGCATTTTTCGACTTGGTTTTCAAAATATTTTCTAATAAATAATGTGAGATAGATGCAAGGCAAATATACTATCGTATTGTGGACAATGTAGTTTGGTTCTAAGATGATTCTTTCAAACCTCTCGTGAGCTCATCGGGTCAATGTAAAATTAGTGACTGCTATTATTCTTTCCCATGTCAAAAGATGACAGTCTAATGATGGTGATATTGACCGAATAATGTATGTTAATGTGAAAGTAACTGTTAGGTAAACAGTTAAACCATTTCGATATTCAAAAATTAAAGATTTATGGCAAAATATGAATAAATTAAATATGTAATTAATGAATAGTGCGATAGCTTGACTGTTGTCATATCATGAGACTTAGGTATCTACACATAGATGCCTTGTCATGTGCTTTTAAATAGAAACATAGTACAAGTTTATTATTGCACTGAAACAAATAATAGGTAGTTTATAGTTTTAAAATAAACAATCACAATCGTTATAACATTTTATCATGGAGGTAGTAAAATGACTACATGAAAATAATAAGGAGACTACCAGATAATCTATAAGTTATGTTGTAATATAATTTTTAGTACCACACATTAGCATTAATTTAAATTTTCCGTTCTATTGTCAATATAATTTATGGCAAAGAAACTACTCAGCCCATTCTATTCAACACACTTTCACGTGCTTTGGCAAAAAAATGATTACCTATTTATATTTTAAATAAAGAACATAGTTAAAATTAAATAAAAACAGATGATTTAAAACCAGCCCAGCAGGTGTCACGGTTATCTGCGAATAATTTACAAATAAAAAATAAATAGTAACTCAACTCTTATGGATCGATTTTTAATTGTATTCAGTAACTTGACAAAAAAAAATGTCAAAAAAAAAGATAGTGAGTTGGTTAAGTTCATTACTTAAATTATGTACTAATATGCAAACTTTTTATTTAAAATTTAATCATTTGTCTTAAAAACACGATAAAATTTGAAAATTGTCTTTGAACTGTCAAGTTACTGAATAAAATAAAAATTTAAAATTATAGGTGGAAATAGATAAGCGCCTTTAACAGTTTTGGTGCAAGTGGACTAATGCTGAATTGGACTACCAGGATGGCATGGCGTTGCGGAATTTTTCGAAAGAGTCATCGCGGCCCTAGAACGCAAAGGGCATTTGGAGGAACATGGATAGGTTTTAGTCAGGAAGAGGGGTTAATTAATAACAGCCGCACGAGTTAAGCAACGCTTGCTGTCCTTGATCCGTGGTTCCATTACATACTGATACCCCACCGTGACTCGGAAACCATGACCCGAACTGTTGGTATCGGCTCACATATGTAGATATTTGACAGTCGTTACGGTAGTCAGAAGACGGAAAAAATGACACCAATCTTGTCAAAAGGTATCATGTTGCTCAGTTACTGAGTTCTGGAGGTCAGAGTGCTCCATGTAAAACACAGGTATTGCTGCATCCGGTATGACTGAAAATCGACCCCAACATGGTTTGACAAAGGCTGGGCAAATTTATATCTCCTCCTCATTCTACGCTAGACCTGATAGTATTGAGTCATCAAGACTTCTTATTGTGCTGCCTTAAGGTCAGTGATACTTCGGACATACAGGTTAGGGAGGCTCTTCTGCACTTTTTCCAACCAGTGTCAATACTTAGAACAGCCTGCTTAGCCAGCCTTAAGCCTGCCTTCTCAGTCTTCTGGCAGGCTTAAGATAACTATTGTTGGCAGCTCACATTGCTGACTGCATATATGATGATATATGTAAAGTGTTACAAATGTATGGAGGTAGAGGCTTTTTAATGCTTTTGAACTCACACTTCAATTTCAATGAATATTTCCTGGATACCAAGTTGAGACGTGCTCACCAAAGCACAAAAAACTCACTTGCTTTTTTTCAGATTATCAATTGGTCCACCGTTATTACGCTGCTTGCCATCATATGGACAGCTAGCAGACTAACGAACTAGACACATTTAGAGCCACAACCGGCATCAAGAAATTGATAAATGTTTATTTTAAACGCACAATTTTGTAAATTGTTTTAGAGAAACATTTAAAAGTGTTAAATATGTATTTTTAACCTTATTAAATGAATATGATCACATAAATCTTACCGTTTCCAAATGAGATCATTATTTACATCAACATCTTAATAAAACCAATCATTTAAATTAAAATTTAATTCATTAGAATACTAAAATCAACTATAAAATCTGTATCATTTGTCGAAATGGTTATAAATCTTCGTACCTAATCTGTAACAGAAGCTAAAAAAACGATCTATATTTTTAAACATTTTGTTAATGTTGCTATAAAATTAGATGTTTCATTCGTTTGTCAAAACGATTTGTTACACTATTTTAGCATATTTTTTATTATGATGGAAAATATACGTGAAGTAATTAATATCGTGTGATCATGTCACACTTTTCGCATGAAAAAACAAACTTGTTCAACTCGTTTATGTTCCTAAATTAAGGAGGATCTTTATATGACCGACAACACATTACTGCCCTGTTACGATAATGAGGAAATGTCCACAGGAGATTCGTTAAAAAATATACTATTATTTTTTTATGAAGGCAATAAATGCCTACTACCAGATCATAAACTGTGACATGGATTTGAATAAATTTTTCATTCATATTTAGATTTCACAATGGTTTTATTAACGGGAACCATTAAAAATATCGTAAATTCGAGTCAGTGATAATTAAAATACAGAAATAATGAAAATTATGTTGTATATTTATCTAAAGCATAATGTTTATACAATACTTTGGCAGCATCGAAATCTTTGTGGGTACGATTTGTATGTTAATAATCTGTATTTCTTAATTCATCGCATTGCTTTACGACATTATCAAAAGGCTAACGTAATAATTAAAACAATTAATTCCAAATATTATAAAATACATTAAAATTTTTTTTTTGGGTTTAACAAACGGCTGGTTATTTTTTTTAAATCAGAACACAACCCATTAAGATAAACTGTAAGATAAACTGTTAAATCCACGTTATTTATTGAATCCGTTAATTAAATGATTAAACCATCTGTGNATTAATTCCAAATATTATAAAATACATTAATTTTTTTTTTTGGGTTTAACAAACGGCTGGTTATTTTTTTAAAATCAGAACACAACCCTTTAAGATAAACTGTTAAATCCACGTTATTTATTGAATCCGTTAATTAAATGATTAAACCATCTGTGTAAGCAATAAATAATTCTTCAATCAACATTAACATAGCCGAAAACCATACTTATCGATGGCTATTTGTTACTAAATAGCCATTGATAAGTATGGTTTTCGGCTTTGGTATCTTGTAATTAATGTGTAAAAAATATGCGTTAACAAGAGATACATATCTAAGTAAACTAAGACAGCTTGGTAAACTAACACAGTGGCTCATCAACATGAATGATTAATTAAGTTCTGACAGGCATCATATATTATAATTACACACCANATATTAATGGCTACATAAAAAACTTGTCTGTGGCTCATCAACATGAATGATTAATTAAGTTCTGACAGGCATCATATATTATAATTACACACCAATTAGTCAATATGTCAGGAGACCATGTTACGCATAACACTCACTTTTGGACTTTTGAAGGGTTGCTTGACCCATAAAACTCTTGAATTTACATGAAAAATTTGTTCTAAAGATTGTATTAAACCTTTTAAAAACGTTAGTTGAATCGTATCGAGATGAAGCCTCTATAATGGTTTTGCTACCTCTGGCCATTAAATCTGGGATATCATAAATTATTCAATGAACGCTCAACCACGACCTAAGACGCTCCCTTGTGGTACCCCAGCTTTTTCTTCACAGAATTTAGGCAAATTTTGTGTTTGTGGTTTATGGACAGCATAAATAATATTAATAAATAATAAATTGAATATTTTAACAAACCTATTGTTTAAGAAGATTTTTTTTCTCTGCACACCTATTAATAGATTTTTGGTGCCATTTAAAATGATTAATCATGTTGAAGGGTTGAGAAAGATCTCATTCGAAAGATCCGCAACTCATTCTTTAATATGGAAATGGATAGAAAAAAATACAAACGTAAAAGTTTGGCTTAGGTGTTATTTCACTAGAAAATCAATTCAATTTGTCTAGTTACATGGTATTATCATACGTCAATATTGAAGTTCCGCCTGACATAAGAACATTATTTACTCAATTAATTGGTGATGTTCAAGTAATTCGTCCGTCGAAAATCTTAAATAAACAATAATATTCTAAATAAGACTCACAGGATACTAATGTATTAATTTTAAATGTTAAGGTCATCTTTGAATTCAGCTATTATTAAGATACATACTATAATTAATTACTGGATTTAATGTGAACGATGCATATTTAGTTATCTACCCCGACCTTAAACTTAGAAATATAGCTGTTACGTAGGTACTACCTATTTATCAATTTCAAGATAGACTTTTTGCTATAGTTCGCTACTGCTCTTTGATATTATAATTTTAATATTTTCTATGAATCCTACCTACATCTGTTCTTACATTGCCACTGGTCTCAAAGGTGTTGGGTGTGGGTAAAGTATAGGTATACGTAATTATGTAATATTTGAACGTTCAAATATAACATAATCAATTATATACGGAGGCAACCTATGTAGGTAATGCTGTTACTTCAAGAAAATAATGCTAAACTATATGCAAAAAAAAAACAAATCCAGCCATTTAAATAAAATTTTAACTTCCGTGGTATGTCGTTAGATCTTCGGTTCAAGTTCGTATAGATCGAGTGTTTAATCTAAAGTGTGATATTTATAACTTCACAGAATTTTAAAGGATTAAAATTGACAGAATAAGCAAAATTTTGTCTAGTTTGAAGGGGCCAATGTAATCTCCTACTTGTGTCGTATACTATATCAAATCGATAGAGGCATTTCAGCGATGATATTCTCTCATAAAAAATGCAGAATATAAAATTACTAAGGAACGATTTTTGAGTAATTTTAATAAGGTACCTTAATATTTTGCTACCTATTTGGTTCATGAATATTCAGATGAAGTTTATAAACACCATATAGCTATGTTGTATTATGGTTAATTATGTCTAATGCTGTCGTCTTGCCAATTATAAAAACATTCTTAGTTAATATTAGTAGGAAAACCTTTTATTTTAAAGACACAACATTCTATATTAATTGTAAACTCTTGTATTATGTAAAACAACAGGTGTGGGCTTTAAACACAATATTTTATAACCACAAGATGTGCCATTTTATTTTGACAGTTTTAAACTGACGTCATCCTCTAGTAGTTTCTTACTACTGGCATGATTTACGTTCAATCTCAATTCGACTTAAGCACTTAACGCGAAATCGGTGAATATTTTATATTCTCCTTGACATCGAGTTCCGTTTTAACATATGACATAATGTTTAGGATCTACTAAACTCCAAGATCCACCAAAAGTTAACAATTACTAAATGTAAGTGAAGTAATATTTAAATGCCAAGGAGCTTTTAGACCGCTGACAAAATTATCAGTTTAAAAATAATTATCATAGTATATAAAAATACAGCGGTTAAACAATCTAACGTATAGTTAAAGTATACAATTTCAACTTTTTTTTTTAATTCAACTTTATAGTCAATAAAACACTTGTCAAATTTAACTTAAGGCAAGTGTGTAAGGTAATCTTAGATAATCCACGATACTAAAAGATATTATGAGGCCCACTTGCGCAAACCAGAGTTTATTTATTTATTTATTCATTAATGATTATAACACCTTCAAATACATCCAAGCGATGTTATAACTTAGGTACATATAATACAATACATTAGATACCTCAATCGTTATTTATACGGCCAGATCTTTTTCAATTAGATGTTGCGCTACTTTTACAAATTTCGGTAAGTAACTAAATCTGAGTTATTTTTTAACTCAGATTTAGTAACTAACACGAGGTTAAATAAGAAATATTTCATACATTATGGCCCTGGCTAGGCAAATAACGCGGAGTACATACTTTTATTGATAAATATATAAATAAAAACGACACCTTTATCTGTACTTCAGATGCATCATCCAAGAAGACTGCGGGTAACTGCAAGCGTAATTCTATGCTTCGTGCTACAAGCCCTGGGTGCCGACAAGTATACAGACGAAAACCGACCTTACGAGTTCGGGTTCAAGATCGATGGCCAGCAGCATAGGCATGAATCTAAAGGTATATTTATTTTTTTATTGATATTGTCGCTTATGAGCACACTTTCACTTGATAGAAAGCGATGATGCGGTCGACAATGGATCACGCTTGCCTAGAAGTAACCTGGTCGCTATTGACCCTCAGCAAACAAACACATTCCGACAGGAAATTCCACTCCTTGATGCACAATGAAAGTATTCTTAAAACGTTTTGTGCGTGTGGGTGGGATGTCAACCATGTAACGCAATACAACTAAAATCAGTCTATCTAATAATCTGTATGGTGTCGGACATAAAAGAATAGGACCATCCCATCACTTCCCGTGGGTGTCTTAAGAGGCGACTAAGGGACTCACCAGAGAATGGGCAGCAGCATTCTCTGTGCATTGCAACAGCTACACTGCGATCGCCAACCCGCCTGCCAAGCGTGGCGATTATGGCAACCTCTCCTCTCTTGGGGGAGGCCTATGTCCAACAATGGACGTTTTTCGATGATGATGCTGATGAAGAATCTGACAAAGGCTTCAAAAAATACCAAAAGGCCAACTCTACGTCTTTGGCCCTCTGAGTGATGTAATTGCAAGTGATTTAGTTAAGTCGATGGTTTTATGAAATATGCGCTATGAACTTGTTAATTTACTCAATATGCAAAGAGCTTCTTTGTTTGTAAAATTTAACTTAAATTTATTTAGGTATAATTTTATCTTCGGCAATTATAATCTTGGTACTGTTTCTGATTTAAAACTGGAAGATTATTCATCATTCTACTGCCCTTATTCCCATGTATTAGAGGTCGGCGCAAAATTTCGTCTTCTCCATTCTTTACTTAAAATTGTCATCTCAGTTGTCATGTTTTTATTACACTTAAATGAACTTACTTTTTTTAAACAAGTCTCCGTCATTCATTTTAGATTAACTATCATACGAAACGAGTTTTTTTTTGTATTTACTTACCAAAAAAACAATCATTAACATTAAAGTGGTCATTTGATAGGATTTCTATATGCTGTTAGAACTGGTTGGTCTGTTCCATCACTATACCGTCTAGAACTCCAGAAACGGGACACAACAATTAGCGAGTTGTATGTGCTCAAGTAATTGTCACGAATACTTGTTGAAAATAATTCATGTTTACTTCAGCAGGTCACCTTCGCTTCTTTCTTTACTAGGTTCTTATATCTTCTACCTGTATCTTCCTACCTGCTCTAAAAAGAGCGTCAGCGTCAAATCCACTTACATAGCTGTTTTAATGAAGTTTTTTAATTATTATCTCGGATTATATAAGTTCATTGTAGATTTTTTTAAATAAATTGAATAGTTTTCCCGTTTAATATTTAACGCAAATACAAAAAAAATAAAAACTGAATTTAGATGTCGTTTTTAACCTATGTCGACTGAATATTATCATAATCATTGATATGTATGTTATAATACAACACAATAAAGATGATTATTAAGATAACATTAGAAATACATAGCGGTATCAAACTGCATTTCACAAAATATATGACCAATTTAGTACTTATGAATATCAATACTACATTCCCAATGAAAGAAGAGCTTAAGTTTAAGCAACTTGTAGTCTAACAGGTATCAATTTTTAAACTAAGAGGCAATATAACATTTTTATATCTACACAACACAAGGTAGTTATGCCACCTATCTTGACATACCTAAAGCTTTTGGAACGATTTGAAATGATCATCTCACCAACAAAACAATCATATTTATTATTTGTTGATGACATCATTAAATAATTAGTAATAAGACTTAACTGATATAAGTCGAACGTCAAAGACAGTTAGATTATACGATAATTATAAAAAGAGCTAAACAACTATAACGAATTGCTTGATTATTCATTTCCTAGTATATTAATTTGAAATCTGCATTTTTAAAAGCAGATATCTCATAACTTCTCCAGACTGTTTGATGTATCCGTTTTTACAAGGCCACAAAATCGTCACGTTTTTCATAAACACTCTACCTCTGTTTTATTAATATTGATCATGAGAACATCTATTATAAACAAATTATGTTGATGATTTGAAAACCAGCTCTACGTAAAATTTTGGTCCGGCAAGGATAACGTCGAACTAAACAGATATTTTAAATAAACCAGAATCTGCGCTTTTCCTAATTACCGAGCTTCACAAGATTTCTGATTGAACTACTACTCATCTTGGTTTTTGTTGTTCGCAATTTAGGCTTTAATTCACTATTAAGTGTCGTGTTATAAATTACAAGACCTTGGCAGGGCTTACTATTATTTTTGACTTTAATGGCAATAAACACATTATTGTAATATATTCTGACTCAATAAAACCGATTATCTTTACAGACAAAGACGGGATTATTATGGGCGAGTTTGGTTTCGTCACCGCCGATGATGTGTACCATGTCACCGTGTATGCCACAGACAAAGAGGGGCGCTTCAAGATATTGTCGATGAAAAACATTCATTTGAAATCAAGTAAGTTTTATTACCATTGCTTTAACTTTTATCGAGTCCGAATAAGTATTCAAACAGGGAGCGGAGGTAACTCGGTAATGTTCAGTGCTGTTAAAAACCAGGTGTCTTTTCTTCGGTTAACAGAAAAATGCCTTGACCTTGTAGGCTTTGCACTAAAACATAGAAACTCATGCATACTATTTATGTATTTCAGCTCCTGCTTCAAGCCTTGGAGTACCTACATCCGCTAGACAAGGCCATGCACTGGCGTTGCCACATGCACAACCTGCTTCCGTACAAGCATCAGTAATTCCGCAAGAACCACCAAAGCAAGGTGGAGCCTCAACACCAGCACTCCTAGGACCATTTACTCCACAAGTAGCTCCTGGATCACAAGGAGCCACTGCAGCACAACCTGGAAAACCACCCAAGCCATTAATTGAACCACCGGGAAGATCATGCTCATCTTGCAGTCTTCCTACAACTACCACTCGGGCACCACCACCTGCGTTTAACCAAGGAAATGGAAATAACAATTATAATACTCCAAATCAATTTGGCGCACCAGGAGGAAGTCCTCAAAGTCAACAAGCTTTTCCACCCTCTGCTCCAAGACAGCAAGGTGGTCCCAGTGGTTCTTCATACAATCCACAAGGAGGTCAACAAGCTTTCCCTCTCTTGTCTCTTGGACAACAAAATACTGCACAGGGTGGATCCAGTGGTTCTGCATTTAATCCACAAGGAGGTCAACCAGCTTTTCCTGCCTCGTCTCCAAGACAACAAAACACTGCACAAGGTGGACCTAGTGGCTCTTCATATAACCCACAAGGAAGTCAGCAAAACTATCCATCTGGTCAACAAAACATCCCCCAGCAAGGACTGGTTGCTCCAGATGATGCACAATCTTTTGCCCCACAGCCTGGCCAAGCAGCACAAAACTATGCAGGCTCACCAAGTTATTCCCAAGGACCCGGTGCTTCGAATGTACCTAATAACTACGCACAACCAATAGGAGCCTTTCCTTCTTCTGGACAGACTCAAGGCGAAGCTGCAAAACAAGTCGGCTTATTTGATGATAATAATAAGCCATACACGGGAGCTGGGCGTAGTGGCTCCGCAACTTCCGTTCCAGATGCTGGTAATTATGGCCAGAATAATGCTCAGCAAGCTGGTTTATTTGGACCCAATGCTCAACCCGACGGTCCGAGTTCGTATCCGCAAGGAGGAGCTG
The DNA here is from genome assembly GCA_002192655.3 of Mamestra configurata. NCBI lineage: Eukaryota > Metazoa > Arthropoda > Insecta > Lepidoptera > Noctuidae > Mamestra > Mamestra configurata. The sequence goes on from NDFZ01003727.1 coordinate 28,338, forward strand.
GAGAAAGAACTGCAAAACAATACAATGGTCCTGAACAACAATATGACTCAGGACCTAATGGCTCACAAGGCCCTGGGGCTGCTCAAGGAGGACCACGAGGCTCCGCTAAACCTACGCTTTTTTCCGCTCAAATGCAAATAGTTAACAAGAATACAGACATTTATGCTCTTGGCCCTAATGAGCAAAAAGGATTACCGCCAGGACTCAGTCAGGGTGATATGACACAGTTGCTCTACACATTCAACTACACTTTAGGATTCCACGGTCACTTCGAAGAGGGTTACACAAACGGTGTAAAGAAAGGATACTATTTTGTAACTGGGAGGAATGGTGTTCGAACAAGGATTGATTACGTAGCCGATGATACAGGGTTCCATCCTAAAGTTTCACAGGATGTACTCGACCTATTGTCTGAAGACGTCCCGAAACCGGAAACTGAAAAGGATGAAAAATACGGCCTCAAGGGATATGAATTCAAGTGGTTATATTATCCTGTTGAATCTAAAAGGCGATAGATGATCCTTCCAGAACCGTTTTGAGCTAGTGGACCTGATCTTTTGTATCACTCGAAGGCTTCAGCGGTAAAACCTAGTGGGCAAATTAAAACGAATAGCTTTACAATATCTTACTATTAATTTAAGGTTAGACTATTTTTTGTAGAATAAGTTTTTGAAAGTATTACATTTAACTTTAATTATAATTATGTTCAAAGTAACACACTGCCATACAATAAATGCCATAAAGTATGATTACCCAAAATAACTATAAGTAGTCTTTTAAGTTCATAAAAGAAACACGTGATGACATTTAGCACCTTATATAATAACTTGTTTAAAATAAAAAAATGAATCAAAATACAATAAAATATATTTAAAAAAGATATATATTGTGTTTAATTAAAATTACCTGCAATCTACATAATTATTTATAAAAACTGAATTAGCATTATATTTTCCTGATCGAACAAAAGATAAATTTTATGCAGTAATAAATTAAACTGAGGCATAGATTTTTAGATTTGCATCTTTGTCTGATACATTTTTTTCGTGTGTGTTTTTATATTTGGTCATAAAAAGTTATTATAGCCAAAAACCCGAAAATATTAAAAATAAAAATTGTGTTTAAATAAAAAAAACATTACCTATGGTGTATGTAACGTACAGGGTCTTTGCTCCAAATGGGATGTTCTAGAACTAATATGCAAGGATTTTCATCCGATTGGATGCCAAATTGGATTGTTTTCGAGCAATCGAACTCTAGTTTACACACGTACAAGAGAAGTTTCAAGAAATTTTCTTAGCTTAAAATTTAAGTCGCTTAATTTCCAAAGTAATGGGTAAATTATCGATAAATAATTATTATTCAAGGGGTTTATTCGTTTATGAGCTTAAGCCCAATATGGTCCCCAAGTTCAAAATCAAGGGTTCAAATCGTTGCAAATTCGTTCCAGAACCTTCCATTTGAAGGAACACACTGAATTACCAATCAGCCATTTTAATTTTTTTCCAATTATAAATGCTTGATACGNTATATAACGTACAGGGTCTTTGCTCCAAATGGGATGTTCTAGAACTAATATGCAAGGATTTTCACCCGATTGGATGCCAAATTGGATTGTTTTCGAGCAATCGAACTCTAGTTTACACACGTACAAGACAAGTTTCCAGAAATTTTCTTAGCTTAAAATTTAAGACGCTTAATTTCCAAAGTAATGGGTAAATTATCGATAAATAATTATTATTCAAGGGGTTTATTCGTTTATGAGCTTAAGCCCAATATGGTCCCCAAGTTCAAAATCAAGGGTTCAAATCGTTGCAAATTCGTTCCAGAACCTTCCATTTGAAGGAACACACTGAATTACCAATCAGCCATTTTAATTTTTTTCCAATTATAAATGCTTGATACGAATGTGTTTTGTCATATACAGCCTTTAAATTAGTAACGGGAACGCCACTTTATGAATGCCTTCTTTTCTAATAAGAAATTGGTTGTCTGTAAAGTCGGTTTACGGACAAAAGTTTAACGTGACAACGTCATAACAAAACATTGACGAAATGATTGCATACTTTTATGAATAAAATTGAATCGTGCAGCGCTCTCGCTCCGATCGTAACGTTACAATGAGCGTAACGTTACAATGAGTCATCCTTTTTCGTGCGTGCAGTCGGCGTTCATCGATTTATTAGACGTTGTCACGTCAAAAATCTTTTCTATTTATTCTGTTACACATTCAATATTAAAACACCCAATCAATTAACTCCATGTATAAATTACATTATTTACTAGCGATAAATCATGACTAATAAACAGAAGTGCATTTCGTGACACAACACTGAATATTAAATAAAAATGTCTAATAAATATGCCATTCAAACGAGATTATCACGTGAATGTCGCTACACAGTATCGGCCGAGACGTGTCACAGTTTCCTTTTTTTAAATAGACCTTTCTGGGCCCCCCTCAAGTCCTTCCAGATATGAAGAATATCTAGAAGAGGAGATAGTTCTGGGATAGGACCCTAATATGAAAGATTTTTTTCCAGTATCGCGTTATAGGTAGAACTATTGACGTTTATCAAAAACCATTTACATAATATGTCCTATCTCTCCTGTAATATAAAATAATAATGTTGTATTTATGAAATTAAAGCTCACGCCATCTATGGTACGTTACGTATATTAGCTAACAAAGTTTCTCTTTCTTAACAAGGTAAGTAAAATGCGCCGGCGCAAACCACCGTCATGCAGTATTGATCTTCGTATTTTCATTGGTTGCCAATAGATGGCGGGTTAATACATACCTACAAATTAGTCAAGTTTGCAACATGGTGCCTTATAGCTAATTTCTATTTAAAATTTTAGTGTAGATTGAGAAAGACTTGCTTAAAACGGCTTGAGGAACGAAGGGTTTAACATTATGTTAATCATTACATTATAAGCAGGCCTGGAT